>QMFG01003170.1:0-15811 GCA_003314545.1 Ramaria sp. MG151
CCGTCTGAGGAAAGGACCGTTGCGTGCAGGCTTTAGGTATCAAACCCAAGGCGAACACATCACCGCTACTAGTGAAGAAACTATATACGACTACCTAACACCCAACCAGGGGCACTCCTACGCACTGTCAACCCTGCCCGACTTCCTTCCCCATAAGGCACTTCGACCCTGACGAAGGTCAGATGTCGGGCCGAAGGTTTGGATCAAATGTTTGAGTTCTACCCCGAGGTTGGTCGAGGTCTCGGGTGGTCCGAAGTTTCAGACTAGAGGCCCGAGACTTCGGGTTCGTGCTTGGAGGCTTCGGGTCAATGACCCGAGGTTTCGGACCGAGGTTCTCGCGCCTCGGACTTGTGCTTCGCATGTGTAGGGGCCTTGGAGATGGAGGGCTTGGTGAAAACAGGTTGTCCCCCGACAGGACCACCCTGTTGTCCTGACCAGAAGTATTGATAAATAGACCAGATTGTTATAATATAAGGACTAAAAGACTCAGTCTCTTGGAAAAGAGCTCAGTTAGAAATAGCTAACTACCTAAAAGACTATTTAAAAGAATAGTTAACAATTGCTTAGAATATGGAAATAAGCCTGAACTCATACCTCAGTCTCTTGGAAAAGAGGTGAGGTCATAGAGTCACATGACTGCAAAACATAGTGGTAAATTAAAACTCTGCAAGTAAGAGGAAAAGATATTCGGGCTGAACATCAAAACCTTAACACAGATAAGGTCCTGGGATTTTATCAGGAGATTAGTTTGTGACAGTTAAAGAGATAACCAGAGAAATACACATGTGATACTAGTTTCTGCTCTTTGCATGTGTGTTGTGCAGCTTGGATCCAAGTGATTGTTGAAGTGGATGGTAGTGGCAAAAGCCAGAATGAGTGTCATGCAGTCAGACATAGTTTCATGGCAATTTCTTACATTTATTGAAGATAAAGATCTGTGTTGCTCTCCAACTGATTCTATTTAGTCTGTATAAGCATATTTGCCTGATTTTTTCAGTGCGCGGCAAAATGCGCGGCAAAATTACAGTGCCCGATGAGTTAAGGTAGAAGTCACTAGGAACGGGCACCCCCTTACATAAGCGTGAAGCTCATTTTCTTCAAAATTGCTACTAGATATTAGGAGAGGGATAAAACACAAATTTAGCTCCTAGAATATGTTTAGTATATTACTTGCTAAGACTTGTTGCAGAGACTTTAGAAAAAAACACAAAACTGAGTGACTAGTAGCAATTTTAAGGTCAAAATATCCAAAAAAAAAATTTTTTTTGTAATTCCCGCACAAATCGTAGCACTTTTCATTTTTCACGAAGAAAAATTTGCAGGTCACGTGGTCGATAGTCGAGGTCACGTGACTCGGCTCCTCGGCTATCGATCACGTAAACAGTCTTTGGTACGGACAGGATGGGTAGACTGTAGGGTGGGGGGGTGGTAGCAGTGGAGTGGAAGCTCAGTCCTAGTTTTATTGCAGAATTATATTTTTGTTTTAGCATATTAAAAANAATTTTTTTCAAAACTAATTTCCGGGCAAATTCTAGCACTTTTCATTTTTTTGTAAGAAGATTTTGCGCTCACGTGATGTAGGCGCCCATATTACGTAAAGGGTGCGTTCCTAGTGACTTCTACCTTAGTACGATCCAACCGCCGCCACGAACTAAGTTTACGTAAGACTCATCCCCACTCTGAACTCAACAGAATTCTACATCTGATCTATGCACTTGCTGTCACTGTTGATGGCGATTGAGAAGCTCGTTCAAGATATAGGGGAGGAAGAACTGAGTACTGCCCCTAGCGAATAGCCTCAGTCGGCCTCTTGATTGTGGGCACTCAGCGCGCTCCAGTCTTTGCATGAGATGTCTACCACTCTTAATGTCAAAACTTAGGTGATTCACACTACTTGACTACCAACTGGAAATCGATCTAACTAGACCTGACGGCTCTCATGATGTGGTAGCTCAGTTGTTTGCCGGAAAGATATGGATAGAATCGAGAACCTGATCTACTTATGATGAACTCAGGTGCGATCCGGTCTCCCACTGCCGCCCACTGTTTACATTGTGTTTCATTGGCACAAAGTAGGTTGCTTTGGCCTTGCATCCTTCAGTAGAGATCTTATCTGACTTCCATGCGTCTACCGTCACTTCCGATATCAACTAAAAACCTTTTTCAAGATATAGGAACGTATGGGAGAAAGAACTGAATACTGCCGGTGAACGAGCTCTAGCCTCGGCAGACACTTGTCGGTGCTCAGTCCCTCCCGTCCTGCGCTCCAGGGTCTGCCCAAGATGTATACTCTATCAACATTTCGCATACCAGCGTCCATCGCCTCATTGAAGATCTTCGAAGCATTTTCAGACATCTCCTTAGTGGCCCCTTTGTTGGTGAGTATAAGTGTATTCATGAGCGTATCCATTCTCGGCGGCTCATTCCATTCTTCCAATCGTATCCCAGTACTTGTCTGTTCGTCATCACCCATCCATTAGGTGTTCTCTTTTCCGCTCCTCACTGTGAAACAACCATACATCGATGTCTCTCCTAGATGAAACCCTCGGTGCCATGGAAATTGGCATCATATTTTCTGTATTTCTCTATGGAATTTTCATCGTCCAGACATTCCTCTACAGCCAGGGGACCATCAGGGAAATATGGTGGATGAAATTTCTAGTAAGCCGCTCATGAACGTTTACTTTAATTGCTCATGCGCTCTGGCAAAGGTTCTGTTGATTGTGTGAGTCGCACCATCTTTTTGTCTTGTATTGTGGATAGACTCGCCCTGGCGAGCAGGGTTCTTGAGACTGCACACACCTTCTGCAACTGCGTACTACTCTATCGAGTCACGGTGACACGTTATGGCGACGAATTCGCAATCATCGAAGTATCTCTTGTTTTGGCATTAACTGCCATTTTGGGCTCATGCGCAGGGGGTATCGTCCAGGTATGTTATCATTGGGTTCCTCCGACATAACGGAGTACTCACTTGGGGTATCGTCCAGGTGTGTAGTCATCAAGTTCTCCAGACATGAGGGAATACTCACTTTCCCCATGCCTGAAGGCATTCTTTGCATACAGAGTGAAAGTGATGTCCGGTCGACTTCTCATCCCAGCCATATCTTGGTGCCTCTCACTCATGCGCATCTGCTTTGGTATCGCAATGGGCATTACGGGACTCAGCTCTGGGACGCTTCCGCACTACTTTGCGAAGTGGCGTTGGCTGGTCGTCACCCATTTAGCAGTAAGCGCGACTACCGATGTGCTAAATACGGCGTCCCTTTGCTTTTATTTGTTTCGGATGCGGTCTTCCCACGTTCGCTCGTGCGTACTCATTTTCATAGTGCCCCTGTAAATAGATGTTGTGGTATTAACACTGGATTAGGAGCGGCAAGCTTGTGGACAAAATTATATGTTTCACTATTGGTGAGGGATTTAGTACCCGTTTCCGCCTAGTCTGACACAATTATCAGAGACCGGATTAATAACGAGGTGAGGTGATTTTCAGTCCTTTCTTCTCGGATCCTTGACTTAGCCCATGGAAGTGTCACAGCATTAGCGATTTTAGTATGCGTATGTCCATTCGGTGTTGTGGCATTCGTTCATCTTGACATAAGTTGACACTCAGGTCTTGACTATGCCGAACAACTGTACGTCTGTACTACTTCTGACCCCTAATCTGCTTAATTTATTTTCCATTCAGTAATAAGCATCGGGATTATGATGTTTTACGCAAAACGTGAGCTGTGGAACACCTGTGTTGAACTATAACAACTAGAATGTTCGTAGTGTTTTCGAACACATTCATGACCTCGTGAAGTCCTCCTTGTCAGAACAAGACAAATCCCCATATTTACAGCACATCACGCAACAGGCTCAACGCTCGAGAAGGCCTGCGACAAAGGCTAGGTCACATAGGGTCTGACGGACTTTGGGAGAGGAACCATATGTCCCAGAGACAGAGCACCTTTACGGGATTATATGTTCAACCTACGGCTTCCTCGGAGGTACGTGCCAGAAGTGTACTAGCTGCCACTGTTTTCTCACGACGGAGGTAGCAACAGAGTGGGACCGTTCAACTTGAACTGCAGAAAATCGATCCCAACATAAGCGAACCTGTGAGTTTTTCTTCTTTCTATGATACAATTGTATGATTATTGATTCCTCGAACGAGATCCAACACCATTCACATTCATCCTCGCTTCCACGCGGCTTCGAAACCACGGACATCGGGAAATATCCTGAACTTTAATAAAGTTTACCGAATACATTTCTTGGTCTAATTGTACATCTCAAACACTGCTATCTAAAGAAGAGGTTTCAGGATGATATATGTAAAAATTAGCATTCTTGTAAACAATTTGTCCTTTCACAACCCTCATTTATAATTGTCCAGGACCCCAACTAGACATGTGTTGACTTATTGATTCAATTTGAATGCATTTGGGGCAATGAATGGCCCTCATATATGATAACTTTATGTCATCACCTCAGTTGAACTCATGGGTGAAATCCATAGATGTGTTCATCATGATTGCCTAAAACAAATGGTCTCTGAATGGTGTATGTGTGAGAGTCCATGCTCACTTCTTGTGATTCAAAAGAGTTCTGAAAATAATTGGGAAATAGCAAAATAAAATAATGAAGAAAATAATAAGAGAGTAGTCTGTCCTTTAAATTGTCTGTGTCTATATTTTATCTCCTCATTCTTTGAACACAACACCAAGCCTTTGCTTCAGACCCAAAGTATGCTCAACCTCAAACATTGTCCCACTTCTATTCTTATCATGTGTTCACCCATTCTTTTATTAGTTGTGTACCCTGACCTTAGTCACCCATCCCTGAATCTCTATCCCCTCCTTAGCATATAAGTCTTTAGTCATGTACAGTAATCCTCAGCTCTGATATCAATTAAGATCAGATAATAAAGTACACACTCATTTCCTATAGGGTTTCTTAAGGCTACAATTGAACCTGAACCTTGGGCTTGTCTGAAATACAGGGATAGAATGCTGAGCTGGCGCTGTAAGGGCAACCTCACCTTACCCAGGATATGCCTGCTGGCAGGCATACTGCAGGGGATACTACCCTGTCAGCATCCTGCCTAGGCCTGCAAGGGGACTCGAACCCCAAGCTACCCACAGGGACTCACTCTAGGCTGGTAAGGGAAATCCAAAGTTATATAAAAATCAAAGAGTAACTACAGTAGTGAGACACATACCTGGTAAGGGAAATCCAAAGAGAAAAGGGTGAGGATTCCCTTACCTAAGTGACTATATAGCTACTGGTGGTCAAACAAGAGCAAACAAAGGTGTAACTAGCATTAGGGTAAAATAGAGAAAAAGGGAGGTGAAGGACATAATACTAGAGATAGGATAGATCTAGTATAAAAGGAAATAGGGAAAAGGAGGGGAAAAGGAAAGGGGGAAAGGGGAAAAAGGGGGAAAGGAGAGGAAAAAGGGAATAAACCGGTTGTCCCCTGACAGGCGCAGCATATAAGCTGAAGCCAAGCCCCATCTAATCTGGACCACTGAACTTACCCCACCTTGGCATCAGACCTTGGACCTCAGTCACCCTGACAATTGAGTTTCTCTGTATCTGTTCAGTTCTTAACAATCTCTGATATTTTATTACAGGCCTATTTATCAGAACTGAATAGGTCCAGACCATACAGTATCAACCTAATTTGTTGGAATATATTTATACACTTTTCTTGGCAGACATAAGTTTCTGTACCTACTTTCTAAGTATGAATAGGAACTTAGATGTTCTTGATTAGTTGTTCAATTGTAAAACTTTAACATGCAGCTATATTAGGAGATTTTTGTATCACTCAGAAACTAAAATGTCTTACATATATGAACAGTTTGTTTGCACTCTCACCGGTCTGTGAGGGTTTCCGTAAAATGGTTCATATTTAAAGTAGTTTTACTCATGTTTGGAAAATATTTCTTCTAGATTTTCTTTCGATTTTAGTTTACTCCAAGACTTTTGGCAAGAAACGTTTTTTTGGGTCAAAAACTCTGTCTCTGGTGAACGTCAATAGAGAATTACACGTAACTATTCATCCACAGTTATCCATCTTTCTAATGCTACGGAAATTCCCCGATCTCTGTGTTTTCGAAGGCGAGTGGAAGCGGGGATGGACGCGAATGCTGAGTTCGAACCTGGTTCAATCAACTGTGGGAGAATATCAGTAAGAAAAACCTCACAGGTTCGCCCGCATTGAGATCAATTTTCGGCAAATCAAGCTCAATAGTTCCACTCTGCTGCTATCTCTGCTATGAGAAAACTATGGTGGTTACATACCTGATACGTACCTTCGAGGAAGATGCGGGCTGAACATATAATCCCGTAAAGGTGTTCTGCCTCGAGGATCCATCGCTCCTCTGCCATGTAGACCCCCCATAACTTGGCCTCTGTCGTAGGCGTTCCCGCGCGTTGAGACTATTATTTAATATAATTAAATATGGGAACGTGTCCTGATGCAACATAGATAAATTTACGAGGCCATGAATGTGTTCGAAAACACTGCAGAAGTTTATTTCTTTTGAAGTGAAAGCACAGGAGGTGCTCTGGAGCTCACGTTTTGCATAAAACATCATAATCCCGATGTATATCACTAGGGGGAAATAAAATCAAAATATATCTATCGGTGAGAAGTACTGTCAACGTACAGTTGTCTGACATAGTCGAGACCTAGTATCGAATCTATCAAAAGGGAACAAGGGCTAAAGCACCGAATAGCTTACACATACTAACATCACTAATGCTGTAACACTTCCCTGGTCTAAGTCAAGATATCGAGATACAATAGCCGAAGACTACCTGGTCATTATCCCAGTTTCTGATAATTGTGTCAGAATTGGTGAAACCAAATACCAGATGACCTCACCGATACTGAAACGTATAATTCTATCCATGCGCTTAATGCTCCTAAGCCAGAGTTATCACCACGACAGCTATTTTCTGAAGATTTATTGAGAGTGGGAGTACGTACGAGTGAAAATGGGATGATCGCATCCGAAACAAATAAAAGCACAGGGATGCCGTATTTAGCACGTCAATGCTTGCGCTTATTACAACCTGGGTGACAACCAGCCAATGCCAATTTTTGACATAGCGCGGTAGCGTCCCAGAGGCGAGTCCCGTAATTCCAATTGCAATCCCGAAGGAGATGCGCATGAGTGAGAGGCACCAAGATATGGCAGGGATGAGAAGTCGATTGGATAACACCCTGACCCTGTATGCAAAGAATGCCTTAAGAAACATGAAAATCAGTACTCCCTATGTCAAGGGAATTCGATGGTAACACACCTGGACAATACCCCCGATGCATGCACTCAGAATGGTAGATAGTGCTAAAGACAGAGAGATCTCGACAATTGCGACTTCGTTCCCATAACGCGTCACCGTGACTTGATACAGGATGATACAGATGAAGAACGTGTGTGCGGTCTCAAGGACCCTATTTACTAATGTCAGTTACAGCACCTAAAACAGAGACAACGTTGGGCTCACCAGACCAACAGAACCTTCAGAACGAATAAGCAGTAAAAGTATGTATTGACGAGTAACTTACTAGAAATTTCATCCAAAGTACATCATTAATGTTCCCCTGACTATAAAAGAATGCTTGAATGGCGAAAATTCCGTAGAGAAACACGGAAAGTATAATGCCAATCTCCATTGCACCGAGGGTTTCATCCATGAGTGACATCGAAATTTACTTCCACAGGGTAGAGGCAAACAGATAACCGGAAAATGAATTATAAAGAACTAGTCAAGACACGGGTACGATGCGGGGAATGCAGGGAGCAGTGAGAGGCGCTGAGAAATGGATATGCTCATGAGTTTACATATACTCGGATGCTGGAAGTTGCACCGAAGAAGAATATCTCCATCGTGGGAGCGGAGGCTGATATATGATAGAACTGTTGACTAGCATCTAGGTCTCCAACAGGGCAGGTCATCTGAGATCGAGAATCGATTGTCTATAAGTGTTTGACCTAATTTTTATGATAATATTACCATATTACGTCTCGAGCAGAGACTGGAATGCTAGAATGACTGCCGTCCCAAGACACTGAGAACATTCAAATTATTCCTGACCGTCTTAATCTTGAACAAGCTTTTGAGTAGATATCGATGATTACAGTAGATGCAAGCCATATATAGAGCTCTAGTGAGCTCAGCGTGGAATGAAATTGGGAAGGCCGCAAGGGGCTTCTGTGAGCTCGTCTGCCACCCAGCCGAATCTGATGTAGCAGACTGGATCGTTCCTGAATTCATTATAAATAAACCAGGTTCTTGATTTTATCTATATCTTTTTGAAAAACAATTGAGCCACCATATCATGAGAGCCGTCAGTTCTAGTTAGATTCAGTTATTGACACGAGCGGGATTCGAGGGTACCAATGAGAACCTTGAGATTCAATTGTTATGCTTTCCGTCGCCTCACATGCTGCAATGAGAGTTGTACAAGTCTGTGTCAAACATGCATTTGGCCCCTTAAGCCTGTCATACCCAGTAGCTTTGGGGCATCAGCATTGACAGGAAAAGATATCTTTTATTTTAATTGAAATCGGTGAACTTGCATTCCGGTGACCAGAATTGCAACCATGCAATAACATGATGTAGTTCTGGCCTGCAGAATTGTGATAAAATGACAAAAGGAGTGGTTTCCAAGCGCATGTGAAGTGGGAAGAGGGAGAAGCGGTTACATTCAGGGGTTCATTTTCAAGCTCTTTTAAACGTACAAAATCTCATAAGATAAACTGAGACTAATGACACAATACAGCATCATTTTGCTATAGTACGACACCCAAGCTTGTACTTACTGCGGATCACTACGCCAAGCAACCGGCTAGTTTCTCACGACAAACTCAGTGCTGAACATTACAACAACAATATGGCAGCGAAGTCCGTAGTGTCGCGTCGCTCAAATCCACATATTCGATTGACTGAAGTGTCATGATAGAGCCATAACTTCATGTATTTTCTGCAAGATAATAAAGGGTGCGTGGTTGCACAACAGATCACCATGAGAACTGGTAGACGTTGCTACAGGTGAAATTCCAAGCTTCAAGCTCATAGAGACAGACCTATCGTATGTTTTTGGTCCACAAGCCTTCAGTTGCATGACTTTTACCGTCATCACCACACAGATTTTCGTTTCTTGACATCGGACCTCTCTCCAAAGGCCACGCACTCGTGATCCCTAAATGTACCAGACGCAATGACCAACACAATGTACATGGATCTTCTGCTTACAAGCAATTTCTAGATCATGCGCCGAAACTGCACGAGATCCCTGACGAATATCTTGCCGATGCTATGCCAGTTGCAAAAAAGATCGCCCTCGCCGCCGGTGCTGTAGACTACAATATCCTCCAGGTGATAAAGCCATAGCATCTTCTATATGCTGCATCTCACATATCCGCGCAATTACTTCAGAATAATGGCCGCACCGCTCACCAGGTGCGCCACTAACGAACCTTCCAATATTTTGTGTAGACAAAGGATCCACTGAACGGTGTCTGAAACAGATGGTTGACCACGTGCACTTTCATGTGATCCCCAAACCTTCCGCTAGCGATAGTGAAGGGCTTGTCATCGGGTGGCCCCAGCAGAACCCTGGAATGGATGAGCTCAAGCAGCTGCATGAAGAAATAAAGAGCAGACTCTAATTTGCACCTTTGCTCTGAACTTGTATGTAGATGTGATGATAACCACAATTACTCCAGCCACACATCACACGACTCGTCGCACATTTCCGCCTCAATTGCGATCGAAGTCATCTGTGCCAGTTCTCTGTATAATAGCCGCTCTTCTACGTTTAACATACTTATCGCAAGGAGAGCGAGCCTACGCTTTTATACACACCATTCGCGTCCTTGCTACCCATTTCACATAACTGCACCTCGTCAACAGACCACTTGCCCAGGTTTACCCTATGAGGTCCTGCATCGGGTCGCATCTCAGGAATCGCCTCCGTGCTCCCAGAGAGAGCAATTCGTCTGTACGCTGAAGAAGACAAAACGGCAGAAAATGAGAACGGAATGCGTTTCTTACTTCTCCCTCCGACACCTTTCTGGTTTGTTGTATCGTGCCCCTTTCTATGCACAGTATTTATAAGGGTGCAATGAAGCTGTTAAATATTAGTGATCGATCATTTGGGCCATGCATTGTGTATCACCTTTAAAGGGCGATCATCCTGAAGCATACCTGCATTCCTGAAGGTGGAATTCACCAAATCTACTTAACATGAAAAGCCGTCCAAAAATATATTGAATGAGTAAACTCACCGCAGACTGTTTGTAATAGCTTTCCAGCTTCGCTTTTTACATCTGGTCCCGCCCACATGACATGTGCCTCCTCCATCTTTTGGTTCGGCCTATTACGCATAACATCCACGTAATCCAAAGGAACTTCGAGGCTTCCGGCCAACATCTTCCTGATTGGTAACTCTAGTGTCCGGAGTAGTCCCAAGGCATCATCGACTGAATATCGTGGTGGAATAGACGATGTGTGCGAAGGCGATTTTTCTAAAAAGAGTGTCAAAGGTGGAAAACTGCAAGTATCGAATTGACGTACCATCACGGCGACGGCTCTCAACCGAGGCATCGCGAGAGGCAAGGCTGAGCACGCCCAATGTCAGATGCAAGCTTCCAGGCTTTATCAAGATAGATTCGTGGATCCCCGGAATCTTAGGAGATGATTCAAGAAATGCTGCTGATATCTGGGCCCAATTATCGCGCAAAGCGGGATGATGACCCTGTCATTGAAGGTGGTTCTCAAGGAAAAATCTCCGCATTCCTAAATAGCTCACAATTGGTAGCGATAGGACTTTGAAAAATTAATGAATGTTTTGCCTAGTCGCCAGGGAAGAGCTCACAATGTGTCAAGGGGGCTCTTTTCATAGGGAATTTCTTGCTCATTGACAATGTCTTATGGATCAACCTTTGGATGAAATATCCTCTTAGAGAATAAGGTAGATATAATACAGACAGAGCGCAAGTTAGTAGGCGTCCCAATGATTGCGCAACTGGGTTACGTAAACGCCAGCTCCGATGTTTGTCCTGGCGCCACAGGGCGAATCCTCGCTGCGTTCGGCTTTGACGCAATAAACCAAGTCCTGTGCTCAGCTTTCGAAATATCTGTTTTACACCCCTTCTATATTATTTTTTTAACTAACCCCAGTGTCTTTAAGTACCTTGCACCAACACTGATTATACACAACTAGTTGCACTGGTGGCCACCCTGCAGCAAGGTGGCTCTGCCACAGGGGTGAACCCTCACTATGTTCAGCTTCATTGTGAGGAGGTGAATCCTTACTGTGCTTGGCTTCAATGCAAGAACTTGAATCTTCACTCCACCTAGCTTTATAAGCCTCTTTTCCTTTTACACTGCTGAATCTTTGTTTTTTAATTAATTATACTATACTATCTCTATAACTACCTTTCAGCAACACTTCCTTATGGACAATATTCCTCCTTTTATTCTTTCTCCTAAAACAACATCATCCCTGCTCCAGTTCCTACCCCTTCATACTCCAACATATAGTTGATATCAAAACACAGTATAACCCAAATCTATTCCCACTGTCCCAAGAGACTGTCCCCGTTACTGTTGATCATGTAAATCCCAGCCTGACAGGAAATTCCCACTGATGTAGCTCAAATCCTAACTGCTCTGATGTTATTGACACCGTGGTCCTGGGTATAAATTCAGTCTCCCCAGAAAAATCAAACACAATCTCACCTGGAGATCAAGGGACCAACAGAGGATGTAGCAGAGAGCAAGGAGCAGAGAAGGGATCTGAGATGAGAGAGACAGAAATTAAGGAAAGTAGAGATTCACCTGTGCCTCAGAATTCCAAGAGAGGACAGTAGGAGAGGAGAGGTTGGAGAGAGCTGGGATGAGAGAGACAGGAATTAGGAGAAGGTAGTAAAAAGAGTGATCTCGGAGACTTACCAGAACTTCACAACAGGGGAAATCTGGGATGAAAGAGACAGGAATTAGGAGAAGATGGTGAAAAGAGTGGTCTCAGAGACTCACCAGAACTCCAAGAGAGGATAGCAGGGGAGATCTGGGATGAGAGGCAGAGAATAGGGAAGAAAGTGAAAAGAGCAGTCTTAGAGACACACCTGAACCACCAGAACTCAAAGGGAGGGCACTAGTGGAGATTGTAAGGGCAACCTCAACGTGACCCAGGCTATGCCTGCTGGCAGGCTTACTGCAGGATACTACTCTGTCAGTGTTTTGCCTGGCCTGCAAGGGGACTCTAACCCCAAACTACCCACAGGGATCACACTAGGCTGGTAAGGGAAATCCAAAGTTATATAAGAGGTTAGATAGTACCTACAACAGTGAGGAGCATACCTGTCAAGGGAATCCAAAGAGAAAAGGGTGAGGATTCCCTTACCTAAGCAACTAACTATATAGCTACTGGTTTTCAAACAAGGGCAAACACAAGGGTAACTAGTGCTAGAGAAAGATGGAAAAAAGGGAGGTGGAGGATATAACACAGGGGATAGGATAAATCTAGTATGAGAGGAAATAGGGGAAAGGGGGAAAAGGAAGGGGAAAAGGGAGAAAAAGGGAAGAAATGGGTTGTCCCCTGATAGAGATTGGGAATGAGAGAGACAGAAATTAAAGAAAGGAAGGCACTGATGGGAGAACAAAAGTAGGCTTAAAAAGGTGAAATAAGAGTTTCAGGGACTCACTTATAGTACCGGAGCCCAGAGATAGGACAGCACAGGCATGGGAGAGCAAAAATAGGTGAAAATATGCAAAGATAAGAGGTGCAGAGACTCACTTGTAGGAACAGAGCCCAAAGAAAGGATGGCACTGGCATGGGACAACATATATAAATAAATAAAAGAGATGGAGGGACTCACTTATGGCACCAGAATGCAAAGAAATGACAGCACTGGCATGGGAGAACAAAATCAAGTGAAAAAGGGCGAAAAAAAGAAGAGAGAGACTCACTTATGCATCAGAACCCAAAGAAAGGACAGACTGGCATGAGAGAGTGAACATAGGTGAAAAAAAGCGAAAGGAAAAATAGGGGATAGAGACTCACCTATGCTCCTGGAACTCAAAAAGCAGGGAGAGATGGGCGATTGCCGCGGCCGCGTCAGCGAATGTAACAAGCTTACCAGTGGCTCCCCTGAAAGGGACGGAAGCCTGTCTAGAGCAGCATAGCAATAACATTTCCCCATTAGAATTTGCGAGCGTTCTCTAACCCCACTCCGACATGACCACTGCAACAGTCGAAAAAGCAGCACAAAGGGCAATCCCAGCTCGCACAGTGGACACTCCGACCAAAATGTACAAAGGAGCGTGTCACTGTGGCAAATTCGAGTTTGAATGTCGCCATCCAGTGCTGGAGGATGGATTTGAAGTCGTTAGCTGCAATTGTAGCCTTTGCACGCAGCGTGGTCATCTCTTAATGTTCGTGCAACTGTTTTCGTGCACTGTGCTAGTGGTCTTGCGTTGACCACTTTTCATCCTATCTAATCCTTTAGATATATTCTCGATCCCGCGGACTTTAGTTTCCTCAAGGGTTCCGAAACAGAGCTTACGCACTACCAGTTCAATAACAAGGTCGTCACACACATGTTCTGCCCGGCGTGTGGGTCGGGAATCATGGCCAAAGCGAATGCTAGGATGAACAATATCATTGCCGTCAACGCACGCACTTTATTGGATATAGACGTGGAAGCGCTGAAGTTGAAGAAGGTCAACGGACGTGCAGCGTGAGGACTAGGCTTAAGGTGCTGGAAATGGGCGTGCTGAAAATGTAGCGTGTGTCGTTTCTTGTACTCTCGTTGCCTCTATGGGAGTATGGCGTGTTCTTGTCTCCATGCCACTCTGCTACACCTGTAACTTTCAGAAACAATAAAACAATCTTTCCCATGGCTATTAACATTATGATGGGTATAGGTGAAGCTCACTGTTCACATAAGCACTGATATCTTTGAGAAATGCTACCTAAGAGATTAACTACATACAAGGTGTACTGACTAGTAATACAACTCACCTCAGTGGCTATCCAAGCACTGGGGAGGAGGGGATATGCATGGGTTTGTTTCACTCACATATACCCAGTATGTGGTCCTATGATGCTATACATCTATGTGCACATCAGGCAGCCAAATTTTGGGTTGGCACTCCAATGCCATGTATGCACTGATAGAAGTGAGAGTAGTAGGCCACCTGGAAAAATAGCACAAGTACAATTAAAATGACTGAGCACAGCCTAGGAACAATATGAAAGAAATTCAGAAAATCACGCAATAATGTATTTGCCCAACAGCCACTCCCATTGCTCTCAGAGTATATAAGGTCAACAGTTGGTTTTGATAGTTAAATGAAAAGAATTCTTCTTCCAACTCTCATCTTAGCTGTCATATTACAGGATAGTTGTTCTTCTTGACAACAACTTACAACAGTCATTCTTCAGGTACAAAAAACAGCTCAGAAGTAATGTATGTATGTTTATGATACATATGCTACATTATAATGCTTTAGCTATCCTTAGCCTTGGATCAAAACATCATTGAACATTTGTGCAGCACTGTTTTCAGCCACATCACTGGAGACAGAAGCATTTTATTGACTAGACAGCTTGAAAATTTTGTCAAGAAGTTCACTATTTTATGACACCTCCTTGGATCAAATAATTGCAAACCAACCAAGCATATTTTTCTTCTTGTCAACCAACAAGAATACTAGTTTCCTTCTAATTTTCCAGAAATTCCAAAATCAATTTGGGATGAGCAATTTTTTCTAAAAACACTTGAGGTCCTAGAATCACGCTCCAGTACATTTCTTAACTTCAGTTTGTCACATCTATATCCAATAAAGAGTGTGCCTTGATGACGACAATATTGTTCATACAACGAATTCCACCCACACACCGGGCAGAATATACGAATATTTTATTATTGAACTGGTGATGCGTGGGCTCTGTTTCAGTACCCTAGAGGAACTTAAAGTCCCCGGGGTCGAAAAGCCGAAGGTTTAGATAGCATAAAACTAAGCAATACAAGAGAACTAGCGCAAAGCATGAAAACTGGGTTGCATGGACATTGCAAGATAAAGCTGCAGTTGCAGCTAATGACTTCAAATCTATCCTCCAGCATTAGGTGGCAACACTTAAACTCGAATTTGCTCCAGTGACATGCTCCTTTGTACATGTTGGTCGGTGTCCTTGGTGCGAGCTGGTGGTATCGGACTGCTTTGCGCTGCTTATGCAGAGTGAGGGAGAGAACGACCGCGAATTCTAATGGAGGAAGACTATTGTTATGTTACTCTTAACAGCCACCTGTCCCTACCAGGTAGCCTCCGGAAATAGCTATGCAGCGTTGCCTCGTTGCTGCGACCACTACACAAGCACTCAAAAAGGTATGGAAAATGAACCAGCAGAACTATGAGACCTCAAATCAATGAATGTGCATGGAATCACAATGTAAGTAAATTCAAAGATTGAAATTAGAAATCGTTGCTTGGGTTCCTTGAAACACAATTTGACTATTGGCTTTTATAAGAACCTATGCGGCGGTATGCATTAATCGGACATGGAAAAAAAATCAAACTAAACCGTTGAAATTGCCAAGAATGTCGTCATTTTTGAGAGTCAAAAGAGTGCGAGGCTTGAGGTGCGAAAATCGTGCGTGTCCAGGATGTATCACATGTCGTTGCTTGTACACACTCACAGACCCCATGAAGATATGGCATGATTTTGTTTCTATGTTGGCACTCTGCTAACCCGTAGCTTTTAGAAGAAAAAAATAGAACCACCTCTCCCATGTCCACT
>QMFG01003174.1:661-17379 GCA_003314545.1 Ramaria sp. MG151
CACCTCCTGTAATATGACATGGGACACAAGAATATGAAGTAGAGGCAGTATTGGACAGTAGGATCTTCCAAGGGAGGCTAGAGTACCTCATGTGCTGAAAGGGCTATGTGTTATTATTATTTGCCCTGCAAGCATCAGATTACATAATCACTCTGATGGATCAGCAGAGCTGCTTAGCAGAGAATAAAAAGAAAAATAATCACAAAAACGAGACCCAATTCAATTCAAGGCTTCTTGCCTTAGAATATCTTTTGTTTATATTTTTAGATTCAACTGGCCAAACAACTCCGAGCTCAATCAAGCACAAACAAGTGCATACACATGTTTGGATACGAATGGGCTAATATAGCCATTGATCAGCAACCACGTGACTCCAAAACACTACCAAAAATCAATACAGCAATTGATAAACCATTTCCATTCACCCCTATCATGGCCAATCCACAACCAAAGCCCAAATGCTTCCATTTCATTTAGAACAAGTGCCCAAAACTTCAAATGGAGTTTCAGAATTTTTCTCTCTGTCTGCCTTGTTCTTTTAATTCGAAACAAATTGTAGTATGCATGATTTGTAGTTCTGAAAGCACACAGATTGGTTTCAGATATTTTAAACAGTAATTAGTTCCATTTTTGTGCATTTCACCTCTCACGTAGATTCCAACCCCTAAACCACTCCATCGCCCCCACATTTCTCATTCACCCACAAGAGACTCATTCTAGCTACTGTTTTGTATAAATACACTTGTAGTTCTCACTATAATCTAAGGCAGTAAATCTCCACAAAGTCCCTCATATTCTGAACCTCTTGCCTTATATCTTTGCAACTGCTTTACTGTCAGAAAATCATCACTGGCAGTTTGCTTTCAATTCAAAGCATCTATTGAACTCAATACTTGTTTCAATTTTATTAAGTTGAAGCCCTATCTCTATCTATAAAGCTCGCGTTTACAGTATGCGATCTTTAAGCCCTGACATTTTGCATCTGCATCAGCACATCCCCTGCATCCCAATACATTTTTCGCTTAGATTTCAAAATCAGCGCTTATTGTGCACATTGAAGAAACACAAACAAAACATCAAACAAAATTCAAATAAAATTCAAATAAACATAAAAATATTTCATTTCACTTTTTATTACTATGCAGTCACCAATGACCTTTGGCTACCTGCTGAAGATGTCACAGGGTCAAAGAAATTAATTTCTGAATCATAGGTGAAACCCTCAGGCCCCACAATGCATCTCAGCCACCCTATAGGCCTCTCTCCTGTTATTATATCTACCTCATGAACCTCAGATTACATAATCCATCTGATGGATCAGTAAAGCCACCTAAATAAAAATACAAAAACATTACAAAAATATTACTGACCTCAATTCAAAGCTTCAGGCTTTAGAATAAACTTTGTTTATATTTTTAGAATCAACCGGTGAAGCATCCCCAAGCCAATGCGAGCACAAACACACACATATATGCGCTCAGACACAAACAGGCTCAAACAGCCACCAATCGGGCCCCACATGTTTCTGAAACACTTCCAAACACACATAAAACAATATATCTACCATTTCAGTCCACCACTATCATCACCAATCCCCGAACAAAGCCGATCACTTCTATTTCATTTAGACAGGCACCCGGAGCTTTGAAATGAAGTTTCAGAAGTTTTCCAATCAATTTTCTTGTTCTTTTTCACTGAATAAAATTGTTGCATGCATGATTTGTAGTTCTCATAGCAGACAGATCAGTTTCAGGTGCTTTAGATAGCTTCTAGTTACACATTTGTGCATTTCATCCCTCATGTGGACTGCAACCCCAGAACTGCTCCATCACCCTGTTATTTATATTTGATTCACAAAGGGCACACACTAGCTAGCTTTTTCCTTAAATATGCTTGTAGTTCTCAGTACAATCTAAGGCAGTAAAATCTCCACAAGTCTCCCATATTCTGAATCTCTTGCTTGATATCTCTACAACCATTTCTTTGTTAGCAAATCATCACTGGCCATTTGCTCTCAATTCAATGATCTATACGACTCAAAAGTTATCTCAAACTTGTTAAGTTTGAGCTTTATCTCTGTTACAAGTCTTGCATCAGTGTACACAAACTTTTAGCACTGACACTTTGCTCCCACATCAGCGCATCCCCCACATCTCAATAGAACTCCACTTAGATTATTGAACAAGCGCTTAAAGCTCATGTTGAACAACTTCAAATAAAATTCAAATAAAATCCAAACAAAGCACAAAATAAATTCAATAAATATTTCTATTCATTTTCTTATTATCTCCCCTTTCAGCCTTACAAAAACTTAACCGAACCCCCTAAGTGAGCTCTCTTTGATTGGACACTGGGAAGGGCCTCAACACATGACATTAGGCAGAAATCAGATTATAATAAGCACATCTTCCTGAACACCTCCAAACACCTCCTTTGGAATTCTGTGGAATTCTGAGTCACCCTCACCTCAATACTTCACACACATTTGATCCAGTCACCCAATCCAGTTCATAAATCACTCCATTTGGTGTTTAGTGAAACAATCAATAACCAGGTCCTATCATAATCTTTTCTAGAAAAGAAGCATCCTGACTATCCCCATCACTATCCCCATCTTTTCAATGAACTTATTGATCAAGTAATTTCTATTCTATTGAAGCTTGCAATGACACCCATATCATTAGGCTCCATGATATGAATGTTCCAGACCCTCAGGATCACCTACTGAAGGATTTGCACATGTTTATCCCTACCCAAAGAGCCATGCAATTCAGAAACATGTTTCAAGAGCTCTTGTTGGCCCATTAATCTTTTTTCTCATTCACCATTTTCCTACCTCCCTTGTTCTTTGTTTTCTATGGCCATTAATTAGTATACATGTACCTTAGCTACTTTCTGATCCTCACAGACTCTTTCCCATTCACTCACTCCTCTGAACTGTTTGGTATATAGGTAGAGCATTCGCATGTATATTCTCTAATTCAATTATTGTATGTCTACTTGATTGTTCTACTCAAACTTGTCAGCTCGTCATGAACTACCTTGAACAACATATTCTCAACAACCATACCTTTGAGTGAGTACTCTAAACTTCATCCATATTAGTTTAGACACACTTTGAAAGAATGTGAGACAATTGGCTGTGATCGACATGGACTGCAAAGTTCATTCAATCAACAAGATAGAATCCTTTCAGAATATCTATCTCTTCAGAACTATGCACCTTTTTGCAAACATTCCAAAAGCCATTCACTTTTACTGTGGGATTTCTATTCCCTTTCAAATACCATTCTATTACTATTAGAAACATTTCCAAACAATACTACTAACCCTACATTCATCTACAACTCCTATCTTTGATAATTGAATTCTGACAAAAGCCTACACTCCATAGCCACTAAACCTTCATGTGCACAGCTTTCCTCCCTGATGGCATCCTCAAAACCCCAGCCATCCTTATCACCAGACCTACAGTGACTCACAAAACTGAGTCAATGTTTGGTGCTTTTGGACTATTCATTGAATAGCTTTGAATGTAAAACATATATGAAAAACATGTTGGTGCATCAAAGAAATAATTTGATCAGGGCTATGCAACTATTAAAAAATTATATAATTCCAATCAGGGGTGATGCAGATATGGGTAATTCAAATCAAGGGCCCATTGACTCAGCTTTGTAAGATGGTATCAGAACAATCAGAATCTGATGCTCCATTTATTATTTAACATGCAACCCTTGATAGATGGTTACTATGGTAACCTTATATTTCATGGGAACTTGTCACGATCATGATTTGTGTCTTACTCCACCTTCCAAACCATCCGAACAAACTCCTTCCAAATTGATTCTTTGGAATCTGAACCATTAACAATTTAGTCACACATGAACCATTCAACATTCCGTCACCCTTAACACCATGATTCACCCTGATAACATCACAAGGACCCAACCAATATATCAGGTCCTGTTATTATCCTTTCCTCAGAAAAGAAGCATCTACACTATCCCCATCACTATCCCCATCTATTTCTAGGAACTCAATATCAGGGTCGATTCTATGCTTCTAAAAGCTTATGGTGACAGGATATATGATTCAATACGTTGATGCATGTGAAGTTTTGAGATGCAGTGAGCTTATCATTCCGACCACCTATATTCTTTACCCTATTCTCTCTTTCCTCACAATGTTCAACACCGCTATAACTGGAGCGTGAGAACCATTTTTTTATTATATATAGTTGAATTTTACACTCCGACACTTCAGTCTTACCCGTCTAAGACTGAAGTGAGTAATCTTCATTCTAGAAACTCTTCTTGTAAACTTACCTGCTTTATCTAGTCTAAACTCTCTAGGTAGATTCCATTGAATAAACCTGAGTCTTACCCGTCTAAGACTGAATCTAAACTCTCTAGCTTAACAATGCATTCATCTCCAACATTCGGGGTCGTTGTTTGAAGAAGTAACACAAGGGTTCCTCTATCCGAAAAGACGCACGATTTAGAAACAAGTTCAGGATTTATTTCTAGTTCGTTAAATCTTTTTCCTATTCACAATTTTCATCCAACCCTTGTTCTCTATTTTCTATGGTCGTTAATTAGCATACATGTACCTTAGCTACTTTCCGATCCCTACGGACTCCTCCCCACTCGCTCTTGCCTCCAAACCATCTAGTATATAAGTAGCACATTCACATGTATGTTCCCCAGTTCAATTATTGCATGTCTACTTGATTGATCTACTCTAACATGACAACTCATTGTAAACTATCTTGAATAACAACATCACTTTGAAGTAAGTACTATAAGACTTGTCTATTTTGGTTTAAATACACTTTGAAAGAATGTAAAACCATTGGCTGTGATCGACATGAACTGCGAAGTTCATTTGATCCACGAGAGAGAATCCCTTCAGAATACCTCTCTCTTCGCAACTATGCACCTCTTTGCAAACATTCCGAAAGCCATTTGCTTTTACTGTAGGATTTCTATTTGCTTTCAAATATCATTCTATTAGTATTGAAACATTTTTGAACATTACCAATAACACTATATTCACTTATAACATTCATCTTTGATAATTGAATTCTGACAGAACTCAAATTAAGGTATTTAATCCCCTGCAACATGTCCAGAACTTCACTGCACTCCAATGCACCCCACTTCCTCTGCTCAAAAGTAAACATCCTCTCCTTGGCCCCTCATGGTCATTCCACTTGCACTATTGCCTCAGGAATTGGGCTCAGCCAGTCCACAGTATCCAGAACTCTCATAACTCTCCATCCCAACCAGCCCTGCTCCTCTGGAGGTTGTCCTCCCAAGCTTTCCTCAAGAGATCAACATGCTATTTTACCACAAATTGCTACTGGAAACTGGAAGAGCTGCCAATGCTACTCAAGTTACCAAACACATCAATACAATTATCCCCCACCTAGTCTCCTCAGAAATAGTCAGAAGAGTTCTCAGGAAACATTCATTCAAGGCTGTGGTGAAGATGAAAAGGGCCTTCCTCAGTGCAAGGCATAGACAGCTGAGGTTGGCCTTTGCTTTGAAGCACAGAGAGTGGACTGTAGAGGACTGGAAGAGGGTCATTTGGTCAGATGAGACCAAAACCAACAGGTTTGGATCAGATGGGAGGCAGTGGGTCTGGAAACAGAAGGGGGAGGGGTTGATGGAGAGAGAGGTGCAGAGGACAGTCAAGTTTGGAGGGGGAAACATTATGGTATGGGGGTGTATGGAATGGGATAGTGTTGGCCAGCTTGCAGAGATTGAGGGGAAGATGGATGCTGATCAGTTTGTGTCCATTTTGGAGGACCACCTGCTGCCCAGCCTGGAGGAAAGTGGAATTCCTGAGGAACCAGAAATTTTTCAACAGGACAATAACTCAAAGCACAAGTTAATAAGAAAATGGAATGGAAATTTTTATGTATTTTATTTGAATTTATTTGAATTGTTTTGAGTTTTTCTTCAAGTTTGCTTGAGGCAGTCTTTAAGCGCCTAAGAGATAATCTAAGCGAGATATAAATTCTAGTGCGGGGGATGCGCTGATGTGGGATCAAAAATATCAGCGCTTAAAGTTCGCGTACAGAGACGTGGACTTGTAGATAGGTAGATAGTGAGATCTTAATGATTTTGAGATGAGAACTGAGTCAAAGAGAGTCCTTGAAATGATGACGAACGGCCAGTGATGATTCGTTAACAAAGCAAGGGTTGCAAAGATATCAAGCAAAGATGCAGAGATTGTAACAGAGATGTGGAGGTTTACTGCCTTAGATTCTGGAGAAATTTACAAGCGTACTTATAGTGAGAGCTAGCTAATAATTGTCCTTTGTGTTCCCAAGAAGAATATTGGGGTGATGGAGCGATTCTGGGGTTGGAGACTACATGAGGGAAAGAATGCACAAAAATGTACTAAAAACATGTTTAAAAGTTCTGAAACCGATCATGGTGTGGTAGGAAATGTAGATCATGTGTTTCACTACTATACTGAGCCAAAAGAATAAGAAAAAACAATGAGAAAAATTCTGAAACTCCATTTCGAAGCTCCGGGCACTTGTTTAAATGAAATCGAAGGGATCGGCTTCGTTCGTGGATCAGCGACGATAGGGGTGATCAGGAATAGAAGTTGGAGTGTCGTAACAGTGGATGGAAGTGTTTCAGAGCCATGCGGGGCTCGATCGGTGGCTATTGGAGCCCGTTTGTGTCCGAAGCGCATATATGCGCATATTCATCCCTGCATTGCCTCGGGGATCATTCGCCGAGTGATCCTAAAGAAGTAAACAAAATGTATTCTAAGGCCTAAGGCCTTGAATTCTCATTAGTAGTGTTTTCATGATGTTTTTGTTGTTTTATTCTGCATGGCGCTACTGATGCATCAGTAGATTACATAATACGACTTTCGTGTGGTAGATAGATAAATAATAACACAAGTCAAAGAAGGCCAAGAACTGGATGGAAAACAACAATATCACTCTCCTTGACTGGCCTGCACAGTCTCCAGACCTGAATCCTATTGAGCACCTCTGGGATCATGCAAAAACCAGGCTTAAGGAGTATCCAACACCACGCAAGGGAGTTTGGCAAATTTGGGAGAGAGTAGAGGAGGTATGGAATAACATACCACCAGAGGTGTGTCAGAATTTGATAGAGAGTATGCCTAGAAGACTTGAGGCAGTAATTAAGGCTAAGGGGGGCATACCAAGTACTAGAATTGCAACTTACTATTTCTCTGATACCCTCTCACAAAACTGAGTCAATGTGCCCTTGATTCAAATTGCCCATATCGTCATCACCCCTGATTGGAATTACATAATTTGTTAATGTTTGCATAGCCCTGATCGGATTCTTTCTTTGATACACCAACACTTTTTTCATATATGTTTTACATTCAAAGCTATTCAATGAATAGTCCAAAAGCACTAAACATTGACTCAGTTTTGTGAGTCACTGTATATCCCAGGTGACCTGGTTTTCCCTCAACATTTCTTCACAGCATACACCTTCAAGGGGTACGCTGGGAATACAAGGACAAATGCCACAGGGGAGACAGTATGAGAGGCATATTTCCAAAGATATCCAGTGTCAGAATTCAATTATCAAAGATAAATGTTATAGATAAATGTATTGTTAGTAAGAACATTCAAAAATGTTTTCATATGAATAGAATGGTATTCGAAAGTGAATAGGAATCCTACAGTAAAAGTGAATGGCTTTCAGAATGTTTGCGAAGAAGTGCATAGTTCTGAAGAGATAGATATTCCGAAAGGATTCTATCTCATGGATCAGATGAACCACTTAGTTCATGCCAATCACAGCCAATGAGATTACATTCTTTCGAAGTGTAATCAAACCCAAATTGATAAGTTTTATAGGACTTACTTCGAAGTGAAGTTGTTCTTCAAGATTGTTCACGACGAATTGTTAAGCCAAGTAGATCAATCAAGTAGACGTGCAATAATTGAACTAGAGAGCATACATGCGAATGTGTTACTTATATACTAGGACGTTCGGAGGCAAGAGCGAATGGGGAGTAGTCCATTGGGGATCGGAAAAATAGCTCAAGTACATGTATGCTAGTTAATGACCATAGAAAATAGAGAACAAGGGTTGGGTGAAAATTGTGAATGAGAAAAAGATTTAACGAACTAGAAATAAGTCCTGAAACATGTTTCCGAATCGTATGTCGTTTCAGATAGACGAACCCTTGTTTCACTTCCTTAAACAACAACCCTGAGTGTCGGAAATGAATGCGTCAACATATTGAATTGTATGTCTTGTCACCATAAGCTTTTAGAAGCATAGAGTCGACCCTGATATTGAGTTCCTAGAAATAGATGGGGATAGTGATGGGGATAGTGTAGATGCTTCTTTTCTGAGGAAAGGCTAATAACAGAACCTGATCTCTTGGTTGAGTCCTTGTGATGTTGCTAGGACGATTCAGGGTGTTAAAGGTGACAGAATGTTGAATGGTTCATGTGTGATGAATTTGTCGACAATTCAGGTTCTGAAGAATTGATTCGGAAGAAGGTTGTTCGGATGGTTCAGAAGGTGGAGTAGGACATAAATCATGATCGTGACATCCAGCACTTGCACCTCCCTACAACAATATCACCCTCAATGTCTATGACTCACAAGAGGGCTTCCAGATTGAGATTCTATCCCCTCCAATACCTCTGTGTGGCAGAGAGTGAGGGAATTTATCGCAGGGATTTGCTGCTGAAACTTAAGATGGGTATGCATGTTGGGATAACTTGCATTGAGAGGGGGGTGATATCAGGGTTCTCCTATTTCATTTTCCATGTCCACTCTGATTATGTAATAAGTGCCCACTAGGGCTTAGGGTTTCATCTGGTATGGCACTTCTCCTCAGCTTGATCTCTGAGAATATCTGCTGTACCAGTTGGGCATTGTTCTCTATCAGCTCTCTTATCCTTGAGCATCTTTGGTTGTGACCTCGTCATTCAGTGTTGCCCTCACAGATAGTTATTTGCTCAGTAATGCTTGTGCTTCTTTGTTTTAGCAGTAGATAATGTTAAGAATGAAGCGGTGTGATCGTAGTTTGTAGATATCGATGTTATTGTGAGATTGCGCTTATGACTCGAGGCGATATGGCAATGCGAATATAAAGAATACTTGTTATTTTTGTTCATCTACATGATGAGCTACTTATAGGATAATTTTGTACATGTGAAAAGTGAGAATAAAATGAATTAGAGACATTAAAACAAGACTCGCGATGTCCCTGCAACGTGACGGTGAGTGACCTCCATGCGGTGAGCCGACTCCTCAGTGCCAGGCGTGCTTGATGTTAATTTGTGCAATGTCGATCTCGAACGACGGCATGCACACTCGTTGTTAGGCATAAACTGGATAGCATGGCACGTGAATACGTGCCCTCATCGCAATTGGCTCGTCTTGAAAATTGGTGGTATCTCATGATGATGACTCGACTTGTGCGTGATGATGACTCGACTTGTGCGTGATGATGACTCGACTTGTGTGTGATGATGACTCGGGTGGACTCGTAGGTCGATGGGGAGGATTGGCATGTGTTTCTTGGATGGAAGGTGATGTATCTGGAGAAAATATGGGAGAGCAGCATAGTATGGAATGGAAAGGAAAGGTGATTATTTATGACAGATAACACCAACGAACGTGATGAGTTTTGTGACTGTGACATGTGACCAATGTGACCATGACATGTGATGTGTGATGTGTGATGTGATAAAGTCTAGACCAATCTAGACCTGATGCTTGAACCTTAACTTGAACTTGGGTGAGACTTAGACTTAAATGTTGAAGTTTTAGACACAGATAAGACACAGATAAATGGAGGGAAAGACCGACTCAGTATTTTTTGTCACTAATTGTCTAGTTATATACTGTAGTAGCTATTGTTCTCCAATTTAAGCCTGTCCACTCCCAATGACTCCGGCGGTTCCCATGTGGCTTGCGATGACGTGACACTTTCCGCAGCCCAGATTCCAACATTAAACTCGACCTAGACTTGACGCACAACTCAGCATCAAGTCAAATCTTTGATATATCTGCTCGTACAACTCGCGGGAGAGCCTTTCTTTCCTGCAGACTTTTATCTGTCATTTTTTATAATATAGCTGCGAGAATTACTAACGTAACTTCCTCCAGTCAGCCTTACAAGAACAAAAGCTCCAGGTGTACCCTGAAGGGAGTAGAATAATGACATGTAACTGTCAGCCCAAAGGATGCCCGATGCGTACTTACGACCAGCACAGCTCGAGAGGTATAAGGTGCTTATTGAGGCACGAGGGACCCTTTGCAAGCCAATGAAGAAGTGGTTGAGACGTCGGAGTAGAGTCAGGCAGGAGTCAAAAAAATGCGAGGAGGTGGGATAAAGCTAGACTTATAATTGAGCCTGAGAAACATGAGAAGGAGCCTTATCAAAGATCTTATATGTCACAATTGGATTGCTACAACAATATACTCAATATCTCCCTTGAGAAAAACGTCACCAATCGTCCGCATACCCCGCCGTATATACCACTCCTGTGTCGACCGACGCGCATCGCACCATACTACAGAATCAGGACCAAGTTCTGGATCTAGCCTCGCAAGTTCAAAAACATGCTTTAAAACCTGTGACCCGAAGCCCTGATGAGGCTCTAAACAAGCGAATTTCCGGAAACGCAACGATCTGACAGGGTTATAAGTGGAAAAGGGCGGTGTTATATAAGACGGGAGGGGCTCTCTGAACAAAGAGATAGTCGCGATTAGCACTTTTTTGGGAATTTCATGAGCAGCGGAGCTGGTGTCCGCGCCACCATCTCGTAGTATCCATGCGCCGTAATGAGTTCCTTCCTCATCATTTGGAATATGTATCTTCTCTTCAGGTCCATTTGGATAGAGGACGACACGCCTCACTGGATACGTTTCAGACAGTGTGATTTGACGAATTTCCACTGCGAAGTAAGTCGCGAGTCGGTATAATATCGGGGTGTTAGCATAATGAGACATTTACCTTGAATTGAAGCCATAACAGAAAATTCTCGGATGAGATATAACTTCTGAGCTTGAAGTGCGGGGTTTCAAATTGCATGCCGGCGACGTCTGAAACTTAATCGGAATTCAAGTCCAACATTGTTTACAGAAACTACCTTCCAGTTCCCATACATCTCAAGTGGTGTATCTGGCAGGGTGTTGGTGTTAAACATCTCTGTCATGTCCGGTGATACTTCAGCCGTCATAGACCACTTACCTGATAAACTGGAAACCCAGCAGCTGAGGATTTCTGATATGGCATAGCTACAGCATGGCATTGTGTGGAACTGTAACTTGTCTAGTAAAACATGAAAATACTTACAAATATTTTTACTAATGTACTTATAAATCACCTCTGGATCTTAGATAGCTCATAGAAAGTAGGTGAACATCTCAGCTCTAATCAAGAGACTGAGATTTGATTCTTCTGGTGTCGATGTGGTTTCAAACTCCTTCAACTTTTGAACTCTGACAGTCTGTCTTATACTTGCTTTACAAGGGATACCACCTGTTCTAAGGCAGATGAGTTGACAATAAAATGTTTGTATTTTAATTCATTATTCAATGGAATAAGTACTGGAAATTATAAACAGCATCTCATATTAAGTGGCAGGATCATTCTAAATCAATTGTGGTCATGATGTATCCCAGTGTATCATTTTAGATAATAATTGTTTTTGAGTATATAGAGAAACCAGGCATGATCATATATGATGTACAGTGTTTGAATTCTATATGACACTCCAAAATCACACCTGTTAGAATAATGTTTAAGTTATATTAATTGGGTCCAGAAGAATACTCCATGAGAACTGAACTGAGTACTTAACTCAGGGACAAAGCATTAGCAATCTCTGACAGGAGATATAATAACACTGTATGCTAGGAACTACTAGGTCATTCTTGTATAGACATAGCTAGAGTATATAAGGGGATGAGAAAATGGGAAATGTAGTTCAGTTCCCACTCAAGATATATATTCAATCTATTACTTGTAACTACTACTGCATCCAATAATGCCTAATTGTTCTGAATTACCAAGGATAGCTCTGGCTCAGATAAGAATAGGTACTTAGTTAAGGTTGTGTGTCTGACGTGTTTGTTTTGTATAATAGAGAACACACAGTGGCTTAAAAAACTGTCCCAATGTTTTAGTTTAGCTATATACTTAATACTATTGGAGATATCTCAGAAATATTCTTGTAGAAACTAGATCATATAACTGTAAAGTGAGCCATATATTACACAATTTGATTGATATTGATGACATGGTCAGTATCTTAAAATGGTCATTCATTAGGTTAGTTTTAAACTGTCAAACACTTGGTAATGCCATACATTAGTAACTCCTTACCACAAATATGATATGTAGGTTGACAGATGCTTCAAGGTACCTTATACCTTAGCATTTCCTCCATCAAACAACCAATAGAGATTTCATCAGAAAAACAGATGACACAAATCATGCCTATGCGATGCTTCAAGATGACGAAAAGAAAATACCAAAACATAGTTGCCATCATCATAAAAGTTGTAAATTAGCACCAAAAAACGAAAGTCTTCGCCTGCGTACCAAGGGTAAATTATATATATTCACACCGAAGCATAAAGTTACGGAATTGGTTGTCCAATCGTAGTTACTGTCCTTGGTGCTGATTCCGAATAATCTTTGCACCGGAAGGGATTCGTGGAAAAGAACTCTCATAACATGAACAGGTTTTTCAAGCACCTTATATGTTTGGAGCCACGAAAGCGAAAATGACGGTAATGAGCTTATTCGGCGGATATGTAAGTTAGCAAGTAAAAATTTGGTGCCGTTGGACTCACAGCCGAGCCCACGAACGAAGCGACTACGAACCCAGAAAGGACCTTAAAGGGGACAGACACCTTCATGGGATTTATCGGAAGTTCAGTATCAGAGGGTTTTATTGCTCTGAGACCCGCTATGGTAAAAGCGATGTGAACCCTGAGAACCATTAGCAACGAGCTGATTAACCTGTATTCAGCGCACTGCGTACCAGAGAGCACAAAAGGATACAATCCTGTGTCATATTGGATCAAATCACGATGGGATGGTGGAGAGACATCTACACTTACGAGAAGGCGATGACGCCATAATTGTGCACAATGGCTAAAAACAATGCGATTGCGGCTGCTGTGTGACCGAGGCCACCAAGTGCGAGCAGGGGTTGCCTTCCGTACCATAATAGAAGAGGCTATAAGGAAGCGCAAAAACGAGTGAGGAGGTAGTTAGAATAAGCAAGCAGTTTTAAAAATCATCTACTATTAAAAAATCATTTGTACCCCCAACAATGGCCACAAATACATATGAGTACCCGATATTTGGAAGGGAAACTGTAATAAAATATCAATGAATGCCAAGGGTGATAATCTAGGCAACTACTCGCAGGTCAATATAAATTCCATGAATGAAAATATCATCGCTGTGACTAGTGTCTGGGACAACGTACGGCCGAGGAGGAACGATCTGGGATTCAATAAATTTTCCCATTTTCAATACGACATTTCAGACACGTACATCATGCTAATTTCAATCGTTCTACACAAACGCAAATATGAGTGAAGAGAACGTTCAATCAGCACGGTGCCTCACGAATGAATACCCGCCTGCAAAAATGAACGGTTCAGACCATTAGTATTAGGGTACAGCGGTAAATGGCTCACAGTGACTAGCGTGCTTCTCGTAGTCCGCGCCGGAATAACAAACACAACGATGGCAACGATTGAGACACTGATGAACCATAGTGCGCATAACCGTGGGAAAGACCAAAAGTTCGTCTGTGTCCACCAACGTTTTGTCGTCAAAAGAGCAAATAAGGCTGCGACGAGCGGCGCGCCGGAGCCTAGTATGAAGTACGCAAGGCGAGTCTGGAGGTCTCTAGGAGAGAGCCCGGAAACCAGGGGATCTTCGGTTCATACATGAGTCAGCACGAAAGGCAATATTTGGAGATGTCACCGCACCGATAGCTCCTTTGAATCCTTAAGTCAGCAAACTTGGATGGCACTACACTTGGAGGATGGGAACCTACCTGGAACGATGGTATCGTTGATGATTCTGATTGCCGTTGGCATGGTTCAAGCGGTAGGAGGTGGTGATGAAACTAATGGGGACAGCATCTTATGAACACTTGCGATGATTAATAATAGACAGGTCTCGGGGTTAGGGACAAGGTTTTGCTAGGGTTCGGCAACCCACTGGAGCAAGGACCCTGCCGCCGAGGAAATTCGGAACTATGCGTGGCGGACATTGAGGGGGTCGGCAACTGAGCCCTCATCTCAACTTGAAGCCGAATCTTCAACAGGCCACTGCAGATAAAAGATATAGGAGTATAGGAGGAAGGAAAAAAACATCTCCTCCGTTTTGACTGGGGTATTGAGACAAACTTGAAGGAAAATGGCAACTATCTGTCACTGAGCAGGTGATGGTATCGTGGGGTCGGAAAGGGTTCATTTACCAGTAAACATATGGTGACTCTACGCGCAACTCGTATACGCTCATCCCTAACGTACACTGTAGCTCGCCCGACCCGAAAGGACAATAGGCGATACGCAGGGTGGCAAGGTTGATGAGTCGGAGTTGGGCTACATATATTGAAACTCCCAACCCTGTAAAGGGGGATATCACCGTTTCCAGCACAACTGCTTGCTACAAAGCCAGGGTAAGAAATTGAGGCACGAGAAATACAAATTGCTGGGCAGAGCATGCTCGAGAAAACCCACAAGTTGAACAATGCTTGTAGCAGCCAAGTGTGAAGCGAGAAACGTCTATGGCGAGGAAAGCGAGAAGAAAGTGGCAAGATGGATCTCTCCCTCTATACGTTTCGCCTTGTCAACCTTTAGGCCAAAAGAAACAATGTTGTTATAGTCTTCATGAATACTCTTCGTATCTAAATGCACCAAACTAAGCTTTTGCTTCTCATCGCCGGCCGGTGAAATCGCGACCCTGACCACATCTTCAAACTGCCGTCCACTCAAGTCCAATCTTCGATAGCTTCCCGTATTTCATCTCTGGCGATATCCTCAGCTCGAAGAGGCGTATTATCAGCCCTGGTTCACATATCCTCTGTCATAAAGACGGACAAGTCCGTGTATGAGGGACTGAAAGGCGCGATCAAACGCCTTGACGTGGTTCGTGGTCAAGAACAAGATAACAGAAAAGTACTTAGACCGTATATATCAGAACGGCACTCAACAAATGAGGGGTAGGGTTAGAGTTATGAGAAACCGGAACGCTGGATCAAACGCCTTGACGCGGTTACAAGATACCAGAAAAGTATCTGTTACGGTACATATCAGAATGACACTCAACAAATGAGGGTTAGAGTTAGAGTTATGAGAGACTGGAAGGGTGCATCAAACGCCTCGACGTGGTTTGTACTGGACTGTACATATCAGAATGACACTCAACAAATGAGGGTTAGAGTTACGAGAGACTGGAAGGCTGTATCAAACGCCCTGACGTCATTTTTGGCTAGGAATAAAATACCAGAAAAGAACCTGGACGTACACAACAGAATGACACTCGACACATGAGGGTCTTTGCCCACAACACTGAGTTACGTTGTCAAAGGAATACGGCCACCGTAGTGCTGCGCGCTTCCAATGAAACATATGTGTCGTTAATTTAATACGATAACCTTCCACGTGGGCCGCCACATGAAATATATAGATCAGCCTCGAACTGAGTGTTGAAGGGTTGGTGCCCAGATCTCCTGCGCCGACGACATACAAGAGCTTATGAAGATCTAAGGATATTTTTCAGTGTGATTCAAGCACGCAACATGTATATAAGACATACGTTCACCGTCAGCGATTTTCTCACCCCAGAAGCCCTGAACAGCTATCAACCAGTATGTCGGATTATCAACGTGGCAGCGACACACCAAACAAAAATTCAATACCAGCCCGAACCCTTTCCCTTGACAAAATCGTCGGACGTTTTTTTTGTTTTCCTCGCTATGTGATTCCACAGGACTCTGTACCAGAATCTTACGTTGCGGATCGATCATGAACGTCGTCAAATGCAGCCTTATTCCATTTGATCGAATCCACATGTTTTCCGTCCAGTCCCACTTCCGCAAAGGCGTTGGGCTAACGTGAAGACTTTGAGCCGGTAAACTTCACACCAGCGTTTCTCGACCAAACTAAGAGCTGTATAAAACAGGAGTCGGCAGGAGAAAATGTTCCCAGTCTATCTTCGGTGTGATATCTTTTCATCGAGTGAGTGGGAATTTCTCAAGTTGGAACTACTTAAAAAGGGTGGTCTATGAAGTTTTCGACGAAGCGATGGGCTTGTATATTTGTGTTTCACATTCGCGATGGTGCCTAAAACGAAGAATAAATTATTTGAGATTCAAGGAAATCAGGAAAACACTTGCGTCGATCAATAATGGTTCACCTGCCATTAGAGTCCTTCCTTCCTTCCAATCCCGATTAGACAATAAATCCTTCTATTCACTTTGATGTATCTTCCCGTATTCTCCTGATTCACATGCGCCACATGCGCATACCCCTCTAATGCATGTGGTGAAAACCCATGCAAACCCATCCGTTTTCGTCCCCCGACTGAGAACGCATTCACGGAACACCATCACAATCCGGGTGTCGCTCGAGTGGATATGCAACAAAGCGTGGAGATACCAAGCACTCCTTCGAGCTTCTAGTTACTTAAATCCCGCGTCA
>QMFG01003178.1:0-17073 GCA_003314545.1 Ramaria sp. MG151
GGTCAAATGCATTGAACATTAATCTTCCGGCTTCTTCAGATGAAATTGAAGTTGATATAGATCAATCAATGAAGAAGGGTAATAAAAATTCTTATTGCAGCAGCATGATAGCTTTGCTCAAGTACTCTAACTGGTTTTCAAAAGAAGCTACATATTCTCATATCAATAGTGATCCTGCAACAACTGTAGGTTTTTCCTCAGTGTCATCCACACAACTAAATATATGGAAAAAGGAAGTTAAACAACAGGAAGCTGTCATTGTTGCAAATCGAAGGAATGCATTGTATGTTGACAACCAACAGAACTTTGCATGCATGCCCCTAACCTTGTCCATGGAAGAATTAAGAAATATCACCAGTTCTGCTTCATATGACCATGCAGTCACTACCATACCATCGGGCATCAGCAATAATGAAGATATATCCCCCTCCTTGTTGTGTATTAGAATTTGTAAGGAATTCAAATTGAATGAATTGCAGCAGATAGCGTTTTTAATTGCAGCAAATGCATGGTTTACTTTACATGCATATTATAGATCAAAAAGGTGTGATTCATTACCTGATACTGGTAATATGAAAGAACCTGACCAATTACGCATGTTTCTGACTGGGCCTGGTGGAACAGGAAAAACATATGTTATCAATGCATTAAAGCAACTGATGGTTTCATATAACTGTGGCCATCGAATACGTTATCTAGCTCCAACTGGAGGGACTGCTAAACTTATAGGTGGTGTGACTATTCACAAAGGATTAGGCATTGCAATTAAACAAAGAAATAAAGGCAAAGGTAATCGTAAACCTGGAGAAAATTGTGAAGACTACACTGTGTTGGTTAATTCAAAAAAAGTGTGTGCTTTGCGAGATGAATGGAAATCGGTTGATGTCCTTTTCCTTGATGAGGTCGGAGCTGTAGGTGCACAACTGTTGTCAGAATTAGATCATGCATTACGTGTTGCAAAAGAAAATCCCACCACATGGTTTGGAGGCATCATTGTCATTTTTGCAGGTGATTTTCATCAACATCCGCCTGTGTCTGAAACACCATTATATCAGCCTGTGTCAAAGAATCTGACTCAATCAAATTCAGAAATAGCCAAACGGCTAGGACGTCTAGCATGGAAATCAGTTGACACAGTTATAGAATTGACTGAACAAAAGCGTATGGAGCTTGACAATGCATATAGTATTGCAGTAAACAACCTGCGATTACGCCGCTGTACAGATGAAGACATTCAATTATTCAATTCACGTACAATTAAGAGCATGTCGCACCCTGATGGTATTGACATGAGTACATATCCAAATGTGGATGCCACCGTCATAACATCCACCAACTTATTACGATCAACAGTTAACTTCTATAAAGCTAGTGCCATTTGTAAATCTGACAATGCTCCTGACCTTGTTATATGTGCTGCAGTGGATTTCCTAGGTGATGTCATTGTGCCTTCACCTTACCGTTTGAAATTGTTACAGATGGAGACTAGCCAATTCATAAAAGAAGGAAGCTTGCCTTCATTCATTCCGTTATACATTGGCATGCCCATTATTTTGCGATGTAAAAACATTTCAGTTGATTTGAAACTCACCAATGGATCAAGAGGTGTTGTAAAACAAATAATTACAGAACGATGTCCTTCAAATTTCACTTTTGCAACTGTTGTTGTTGTGAACTTTCCAGACAGTCCTATCCACTGTAACAACTTACCTGCTTCTTGCTTTCCTGTCCAGCCTATTACTTGGAGTTTTACAACTGATCTCACAGATGAAAATGGTATTAAAGCAAGAAGAAAAGTCACCCGTCATCAGCTTCCCATTGAACCTGCTTTTGCATTAACAAGTCATGCTTGTCAAGGTCAGACTATACCAAAGGTTTTAGCAGACTTAACCATTCCGGGCTCCAGTGCATATGTACAAGCTTCAAGGGCTCAATCTAGACATGATTTCTTTAACATATTTCCTGTTACTTCGCAGCAGCTAAACAAGCCTTTTTCACTACCATTAAGAAAAGAAGATGCACGTCTGTCGGCATTGGCCCACAACACTTTGATAAAATATAACTTCAAGATGGGGAATATCATACATGTCCCTGATTTTGAATCAGAACAATGTGTAAGTACTGTCACTGCTAATCCTATATTTGAAAATATGGAAACTTCTGGTTCTGCTACAAAACGAAACAGAAGTTTGTTCGAAGAATCCATTGCATATGCTGATGCTACAGAAAGTACACCTCTTCAAAGTCCAACCTCTTTGCAAGGCTGTTGCTGGGATGCATCTAAATGGTCTTGTGCTTATGATGCCACCATCATGTCTTTATTTGCTTTATATGTTAATTCAAGCAATGCCTGGAAAACAGAATGGTCAATTCAAACAAACATTAGCTCTAACATAGGACTTGGTCTAGAAACCCTGCTAGACATAGGAAATCAAACATCGTTAGAGTTCAATGATATACGAGACAGTTTACGTCACGATTTGATACTCAGGAATCCAGTACTATTTCCTGAAAATCCAGTATCAGTTGCTGCTTCTGATATCTTACAGTACATACATTCACCTACCTTTACTCAGGTGGCTTGTTCACTCTGTATGCAACGTTGTCAAGAAGGTGTTAATCAAGTTTTCTTCAATAGCACCGCGACTTTTTTACCAGTAATTCTTAATAATGTCTTATGGAGCGAACATGCCATCAGGGTAGGCTTAGAGAATGAAACGGATGTCACTACGATGCAAAATTGGATTAATGTTCTTTTGTCATCATGTCATACTTCCATCAGCTGTCATGCACACTGTATAGTCTTCATCTCCCCTCCGCCATGCATTTATTTTGAAACTTGCATGGATGTCACACCACGAGTGATACCTTCATTAAAGGTTACAATACATACAATGATACCTATAGAATATCACCTGTATGCTATTATTTTCAGAAAAGATGACCATTTCACATCCCAATTTGTTTACAATGACATTTGGTGGTCTCATGATGGAATGAAGCATAATGGTCGTTGTTTACCTATCACACCCTTTTCAAACAGAGAGACTGATGGCTTCAATCATGAAGAAATATTGAGTGCACATATCTACATATACAAACGACTATAACTTTCATAACTTTTTTCGTAAACTTGGCAAAACTATATGAACTTTATCCACATACATCTTCTCTTCGTATGTATGCCACCCTGCTTTGCGAGTTTGCAAGGCTTGGTCCCCATGTCATCCTTCACGGAGAACAGCATTCTGAAGGCTAGGTGTTACTGACCAACGGTGCGACGTCACTTAGGTCGAAAAACTGACGCTGGAGGTTAGTCATGCACCCGTCACATCATCCTCGATACAGCACTAATTGGTGGGCCCATCTTCATTTTTTCCTATATTCTTTTTCTTACGGATGTTACAGGTGTGACCAGAGTTATCACTCAACTTCTTCAAAAGAATATACACTCTCACACCTCGTACCAGAGCCTTCCTCCTCCACTAGAGCTTCAATAGCGCGAGCACACAATACCTCCCGCCCATTCCAGTTCGACCCCCGGCCAGTTGTGACACCGCCTTCGCCAGGTAGGGCCACTATTGAGGTTAGCGATGATCGCGACATGATGCCGAGTGCGAATTTTGTCCAACAACAGCCACATCTTAGTTTGTCCGACTCTCCATCTCAAGCGCTAATTCCCTATTCCTTCGCTTCCTCAAACTTCCTCCATCCTACTGCCTCGCTCTCTCCGCTCCCTGCAAACGACATCCCTCCTTATTCTGCATCTGACCAGACGCTCGCTTCTGCAGGGAACGGCGAGGGTAAGGGCTGCTTCGCCATCCTCCGCCTGGAAATTGATAATGTCAGCGAGCTGATTTGGGAACTCAGAAAGATGGTTTAGTACGGATTCCATACGGTGACGTGCAGCGTGCGTCTCTCCTTTGGTCATGGCGAGAGGGTCAATGGTGGAACACCGTCACAGGTTCTGCTTGGGCAGAATTGGTAACATTAATGAACCTGGAACTATATTAGAGACAGGACAAGAACAAAACAAAATGAAAGTCACCTGGTGAGGAAGAAACCAAACAGAGGACTTGACATTGCGCCACCTTTGACAAGTGTCTCCCAAAAAGGAGAAGCTTTTGAAGAAGCGATCGATTGCTACGCTAAGCCAAGAAGCCCCGAGACCGGGGTATTGAGAAGTCCAGCCGACACAACATCGCAGACGGCTAATAACGTGTGAGTGTTGAATGGAATGTTCTGTCTGTAAAACCACTTACCGAAAGTCTGTTGGGGAACCTGAAATCCAGCCATTTGTACTACGTCTGAACCCAGTGTGCCATCTGCGGCCCCACTTCCGTATGTAATGTGGAACGGGGTAGATAGATTTTTCAACGTCGATGACTGGGATGGTTGGAACGTCGGAACGCTCCCACAAGCCTGATTGCCGGACAGGTAAGCAATCTAGACATTCTGAAGATATCTGGAATTCCCCTGTTGTTACCAGAGTTCTCGCAACCGCGCCCATCGTCGTCTTCGTGGCAACCTGCAAAACATTTTCTACCACCCAATCCTCCACAGGTCGATGAAGGCCAAATTCGTGACCAGGAAATGGCAACTCAGCGCCAACTCATGGATGGCAAGGCGTTGAAGAAAACGCGTCCACGGAGAACAGTGGATTACACAGGCGGTATGGGGCGATGAGGACTGGTAAGCTGTGTATACTCACGATGCATGATCGTTTATTGAGTCCCTAAGCTCCGAAAACTGCGCCCCAGCCCTTATTATGTCCCACATTTGCGTCCCGGACCGTCATACATCATTGATGTGAGCCATTCGCAAAGTAGTCATGTAGTGCTGCTCCGAATACTTTATGTTCATTGTTCAGCATCTTCCACCGAAGGCCTACCCCATCAATGCTTCCACTTCATTGTGTACAAAATTCATGCACACGTCTACGAACAAAATCCGATGTCCTCTGAATGTAGTGACGGTACGTCAAAGACCCGGAGCCTAGCAGTAAACAACACTAATGATGCATCTAGTGGACAGAGGGCGACGCGTTCTTACTGGATCTACCGGTGGTGAATTCACCCTGTAGAATGGTCTCACCTTCAATTTGGAGACCATCCTTCAAGCACATGATTCTGCCATTCGTGCTGTCTGCTTTTCACACTCTGGGTCATGCATTGCCTCAGCCGATCAAAGTGGAATAGTGAAGTACCTCCAACCTAACATAAACAATCTAACTGCTTGGCAAGCTCACCGAGAAGCTGTACGCGGATTAAGCTTCAACCCAGACGATGAGAGGTTTGCAACCGCGAGGGACGACTCGACTGTACGGTTATTGGCATTTGAAGAGAGTAGAGAGGAAAACATACTGACAGGTATGACAGAACTTTTCCAACATATCTCATACACACAAGCTCCAAGCGCTTGCGTGGTCACCTAATGGTGACCTCGTGGCGAGCGCGTCACGAGACCGGACGGTTCGAGTTTTCGACATCCGCACCATGAAAGAGCTTCGAACTCTCAAGGGTCACAAGAAGGAAGTATGCTGTAAGTCGTTGCTGCATGTTGCATCAGCACCGTCTCACCTTATTGCAGCCGTCGCATGGCACCCCGTTCATCCCCTGCTCGTCTCAGGTGCTTCAGAAGCGTCTATCCTCCACTGGGATCTTACAGCACCTCCGCCTAGTCATACACTATCCTTGTGACTCAAGTGAAAGCTTGCCCTTCTTCAACTCTCCAGCCAGGCAGGCTTCGTCGTCGTCGACATCCGTCCCTTAGACTCCCCAATCGTCTACGCCAGTACAACTTTGCAAAGGTATGTCCCTTTCCTGTAATCCTCCTTCAATCTCGTTGATCTTCCCTCCCTCAGGCTCACCGCCTACTCAGAGACTGAAGTACTGGGTCGCAACTGCCGCTTCCTCAAACATCCTTCGCGCTAGCCGCAGCGAGGTGAACCCCGCCAATTCACCGCCCCTGATGCCACCCTCCACCTCCACAAACTTCTCGCACAAGACAAGGAACGTCAGGCGAGTCTTATCAGCTACCGGAAGCACGGGGGTGCGTTTATCGACCTCGTCACCGTCATCCTCATGTCTGCCCCCGAGGACGACTGCGATGGAAAATCGGATGAGGTCACCCATTGCATTGAGCTTCAAGTTCACCTCGTGGAACACCTGAATGCAATATCGCAAAAGCTGCGGGATCGGAGTTACATAGCAAGTTATTCTTCACCTGGCGTGGGCTTGGGCGGGTTTGCTGGTCCTGGATACAGTATACTACTCGGCATGCCGGGTGTTGGGATAAGAAGGGAGCGACGAGGAAAGGGTGTCACCCGTTGTCATACTTCTGTGACTGTACACCCAGCATAGGTATGACATACTTTGTGATGTCACTTAGGCAAAATATTACTTGCCATTTCCCTGTTTGCTGCGGAACGTATTCGCCGCTTCCTTTCCTCGGTCTATCAAGTTTACAGCATGTCGCAAATCCCGTCTGATCGCATCGTCAATGTCAGCAACATCTCCGCGTTGCTTCGTCACGTTCAACAAGAACCTGATGCGTTGATGAACCTGGACGCTGCACAGTTCAGTGCCAAGCTTCAGAAGAAGGGCCAGTGGAAATGGCGCAGCAACATCCATCCCACTCAAGAAATGTCCGGTTTCTTAGTTGCTGAAGTTGGTGATGAATCCAAAACTGGACTTTTGGGGGATAGATTCTCACACTTCTTCACCGGGGTACGACATTGATTCAATGCGTTGCATAACATTTGATTTATTCAAGCACAGAATCAAAAAGATGACATCAGAAACAAGAACAAGGAACTGGCGAGGCTGAAGCTCAAGTTCGTGTTTGAATTCCCAACCACACTTGAGCATCATCTTGCAGTGGACGTGAAAAAACTGCTGAACCGACAGCTGAGGTTTTTGGATGGACTTCAAAGGCTTTCTGAGGGAAAGCCGTTGCGAGTGGATGATACCGTCGAAGAAGAAGAAGAGTCCAATAAGGAATACACTCTTCATTCCTGGATTTCTCCTATCCACAACATAAACAATCCAGGCAAACTGGTTCGTGTCCAAGCAGTCACCCCACCACTTTGGAAATCAAGCTCTAATCAATCAACGGCCTCATACCTGTATCAAGATGGGTCCAAAAGCAGTGAGTGGCCACATCAGCACCATTAACATATTTTATGCTTTGCAACAGAGACACCAATGGCTCCTTTTGGATCAATGGCAGATGTCTCCTACTTGCCATATGGAGATGGCATCATGCCATCTAATTGGATTGTGAATGGTGACATTGATGCCGTTGACCTCAAAGGAAATGTGGTCAGCCCTGTTGAGATCAGGAATTGCTTTCTCCCTGGGTGTTGGGTCATTGTTCAAGTAACCCCCACGTTGTGAGCCTGTTCTTGTTCTTCTTCACTTTGATTCCATTTCTTTCACTCAGGTGGGATATCGCTCCTACCACCAACCAAAGCAACAATGAACATCGTCGCACCAAAACCTACCAATTGCTCATTAATCGCGTTCAACTCGCATTGAAACCGGCGCCGGTGGAAGCCGACCTAGACCCACTTGTGGGTTCTTCTCTGTCTGTATTGAAGCGGCCCCACAGCGATGACAAAGAAGACTCGCCGCCGTTGCTGCCCGCTCCCAAACGCACGCTTATGTCAGGCGTTTTAATTTCCCCTCTAAAAACCGATACAGCATCCAAAAAGCAAATGCCATCCTTCACCAAAAAAAAGGTAAACCTATGCTGGCTCTACCAAACATATTCACTTCATTCTTCATCCAGAAGGAATGAGCCTCTTTTTGTACCATGCCATTCACTTGCCTGTCCCTGTCAGATGAAATTAGTTGTATTAGCATGTATATACTACGACGCGAAGCTTCTATTTCCCGCTCCTCCGTCGGAATGACTCAGCTTACGCGTGTAGGCTTTTTTCTTTTCCCTTGTAAATCCATCTTCCTACGTTGTCTTACCGTTGGCTCATTGCGCTATACAATGCATTTCTTGCTGGTTACAGTCCAACGTGCCTCTCGTGAACAACCAAAGCAGGATGGCAGACGCGTTGGCTCCCCAAGAAGAAACCTCCTCCCTTGCTTGCAACTTCACTTTCATGAATTTATAACAACTCTATTGCCTGAGCTCAAATATTCATGGCTAGCAATATTAATAGACTAAAGTTCGGTTTCAAACAAAGCCTTTCTCCGCCACATGATCTGGCTTCCCATCGGTGTTTCAAAGAGTTACGATTTCCGCTCACCCAAAGATGTGTTTACTTCCACCTGTAGGTTCTGCTATAGATCTCACCTTCTGGATATTCATCACTTTGCAGATAACGTGACCGATGCTCCGCCCGCCTGGAACTGGATGTTGTCGTTGTATGTATACACGTACACGCAACCCTTCCGTTCGTCCACTGGATATTCTACTCTCTTCACTGTGGGTACTCTTACTGGATTCGATATCTCAGGACATATTACAGAAGAGACGAGGAAGCCGAGGTAAAATAATCTGCTACAACCAAAGCAACGCTATTCTCAACATCCGAGCTCTAGCGTTGAGTGATCTTGGCTTTATAACGGATGTATTGTTCTGGTTCTGTACCCCACACACTTTTCGCCTTGAATGCTCCGCAACCTTTCCTCCAAATCCATGTGAAGTAACTGTGTTTATGACCATAAGTATGTGACAGCTCACCACAACTTTAACACCCATTCATGTGTGCTTATCGGTGATTGCAGAACACCAGCGTTGCAGTAGTTGCTGCCTCCCGCTTCATTTCTGCCCACCGAGAGATGTTCCAAGCATTCTCCAGGACACTTGTCGCAATTTTGCGTCGTCAGTTCTACAGATGTCCGCAGTTGAGCTTCGCAAATGGCGCAGGACGCTCATGTTTTGCATACACCCCACTATGTCACATCAACGCATTGCCAATATGAATATATTTCACGGAGGTCATTCGAATGCTCTCTCGAACCTTTAGACGAGTAGATTAAATTCTAGCTGACATTGCATCGTCTGACGATTGAGCACGTGAATGGCGCGGGGATCTCAGTGAATCAGCAGTAAGGTTTGTGGATTACCGCAATTGAAGGGGGTGATTGTCTGTCGACAGACGGTGAGGAAACCACATTCTCTGTTATACCTACACTTGCATACTCTCCAAGTAAGGTACTCCCGCTGACTGCACGAGAGCTTGTGTTTAGTACCATAATTCATGCTTATGACCCTTCCTGCGTTGATAACGAAACATATTGTATAGCAAACAGTTTGCGACAACGAGAGTCGGGGACTGGGGCGGCTGCCGCCGCCGCTACGGGATGTCATATTGCAGCCTCAACTTTGCCTGGTCTCAGCGTCGAAGCTTGTGGGTTATATTCTTCCATTTCCAGGCAGAATCATTGCTGACAGTAGCCACACCTGATCATCGATCCATCTGCTTTTTGGGTCTGCTTTATTTGCTGTTTCTGTCTGTCTGGTTATTACTCTGTCTGCTTTGTCTGTCTGCATCCGTTTCTGTCTGTCTGGTTATTTCTGTCTCTGGTGTCCGCTTAATCTTTCTGTGTCTGTTTCTGTCACGTTGACTCTTTGGCTATGCTGGTGCTACACCCTATTCTCCGTATCTCTCTGCCGTTGCAACAGCTTCATCTCGGCGGTGCTAGAGCTACTTCTGGTTATCGCCCAGCTTGCTCTTTGCCTGCGCCATTTTCTGTAGCATTGATTGCTTATAACCTATTCTCTGTATCTTCCATCTGTATCCCTCTGCCGTCGGAGCAGCTTCATCTCAGCTACTTTCTCGTTCCTTCGCATTGTCTTCTGACATCTCTGCAAGTGAACCCTCTGATTCACCATGGGACTTCCTAATTACTTCCCTCGGCTTGCCGGTGTTTTGACGGTCTTCTACTCTGCTCCATCTTCACGAAGCTCTGGGGCCTGACTTCTTTTCTTTACATTCTACTTCTAATCCACACTCACGTCTCTGCTGAGGAAGCAACTTCGCTTGCTCCTCCTATATTTGCCGCCCTTTGTCTTTGTTGACAACGCGCCGGTTCTCAGAGTTGGGGACGATGGACCATGTTAGAGGCTGCGCCCATCTGAGCGATAGGAGGGACAACTTAGCTTCCTGCGAGCCTGTTTATAAAAGAAAGTGAGTCTCTCAACTTGACTCGGATGAGATGCATGCCGGTCACTGATACCCTCACAGGTTGTTTTTTTCCAGCCGGCTACCTCGGCCTTCTTGTTAGTCGCCAAAAGTATGTCTCCCAACTTTGTGTCGGCCAGGGTGATATGCCAGCCACTGAAACCCTCACAGGCTGGTTTCTTCAAGCCGGCCACCTCGACATTCTTATCAGTCGCCAAAAGTAATTCTCACAACTTTGCATCGGCCAGTGTGTACGCCGGTTATTGAAACCCTCACAGGTGGTGTTCTTCCAGTTGGTTAGCTCGGCATTCTGATCAGTAAAGTCGCAAATTCCAGCCCAGACGTCGTCTGCGGATCCGCCGTGCAGAGCGTACCCCAACCCTTCCTCAGTCCTCTCCTCCCTCTCAGCGACAGACATCGGCATTACGATTAGCACCACTTTTCCACTGCCACCGCCATTGCCTCCGGTGGCTCTTTGAAATAGGTGACTTTGAACACACCTTCTCGCTTGGTGGACCATCTACATCCTTAGGTGAGTAGGAACTACGATATCTCTTTCTGTTTACAGTGAATTAATTAAGCCTATTGTTTATGTAGTAATTTATGCTCTATCCCGCTCACCCAGATCGGTAATATCAAGTATTTTCATCGCAAGGACTAGGGATGCGAATGGGGTCTGGACTCATCATTCGCCGTCCAGGCCCAGTACTAACAGAAAACCTGGTGTTTGCCATGGCAGGTGCAGTGGTTTCTCTACTCACAAGAGATTCACTCACTCATATCCTTCCGGTATGCATTACCCTAGGCTCCTTTGTTGAGGCATCATCTACCCCCATCACGAGCACCAAGCAACTAGACGGGTCCGTTGTATTATCGTGGGGTGTATGTGCAACTGCGTTCATGAATCTGACGCTGCTTCTCCTGGAGTCGCACCTCATGAGCCAGCAGTCATGATCCCCCGCCACCAGATACATGTTCCGCTCAGGGAGCTGCCATATCACCTTGTCCTATTCGGGTATGAGGCTTTGTGCTTGGGGTTTCATTCACGTTACAAATCTCCTTGCAAGATGTGTATTAATATGGGTGGATTTCTGATCCCTGGTAAGTCATAACAGGGCAGTTTAGGCGTATATGAAAAACCACGGCAGCCTTTTGACTTGCAGGTGTTTTCTACCCTATTTGATCTCTCGAATGGTTTCTCATTCTACACCCTACATCTGTCTCTCTCCTCAGAGCCAGATGCAAGTGATGGAGACTGCTATGGATGTTTTTCCAAAACGATGCTTCAAATGAAGAGGTCTATGTAGACCAAGCTGCTGTCGATAAACTGCCTGGCTCTGATTATGGACACCGATGGCTGCACAATGAGAAAAAAAAGGTTTCAAAATATTTTGACGGCGGGGGATGATTGGGCAGACAGAAACTACGAGGGTGCCTCACGATGTATTGTTTTGGGGCAGCTTTGTATGGAGCTGGATTCAACGCCGCGAATTACTCGGAGGTATCCCTAGCTACCCACGAAGCCTTACTCGGCAGGTGGTAGGGATTCCCCCACGGGTTCAGTCAGCAAGCTCATTACGGCCAACCCCCAGGTACTACAAATACGTGTACTACATGTTCAGCGCCACAGTATGACTCTATAAGCCGCTAAACACACCCAATCACTCAAGCTCCCTAGATTCTTGTTGGCTGCAGAATGATAAAAACTAGAACATAGTTGGGACCTGTAGATAGTTGTGCACAAAGGACCTAGGTGTGTGGCTTGCAACAAGTTGGTTCAGGGGGGAGCTATGCATGGAGCTGCTGGGTGAAGGAGGTGAGTGTTTTGGCGGTTTTTGTAGCCCGTTAATAACCCTGTGTGCCACGCAGAAGATCGCTCATCACAATGGATAAAATTTAGTCTCTTCCCCCCTCTCTATCTCCCAAAATGACTGACTTTTACATGCGACGCACAAGCCGATGCTGTGGCTCGTATCAGCAATTCGAGTGTCTCAGGCGGTCTAACGGGGTCAGGATCATCCCTTTGCCGCAATTTTTGATTTGAACAACTGCTCTCATCTGCCTCCAGCTCAATCTCCTCCTCCCGTAAATGACATCCCGAATACCAGAGCCAACCCAGACGTCATCTACGGATCCGCTGTGCAGACCGTTACGGTCACTGTGACCACCTCTCACAGTTTTCAGCGCCTTCCGCAGTACTGACGTTTCCTCCGGCGCTAATGCTCCTCTCCCACGGGTGCCGGAACACCCCCTTCAACAACATGGCGTTCACCCATTGGTGTTGATTATTCCTTGAGGACCTGAGAAGTTACCGCTTAAATATATGGACTACACTATTATAACATGAAAGCAAAATAGCTCTTGTTAAAATTTTGACGAGTATCCGGTAACTATGTACACATGCTATGGGACAGATAGGGGGAAATAGAACGGCACAGCCATGCGTAGGCCTCAGAAGCTGGGCACCCAGTGTTTTCCCAGCGCTACGCTACTCACAGCACAGCCTCCCTCGAGCTGTTATCTCCCTCCAAACCTTTCAGCCCTTTCCGCCACCGAACACTACACGAAATGGACATCTCAACCGATCTCCTCCGCTTATCAGGAACAGTTTCCCTCGTTCCAGGGCTCAGTGCCGCTTTCAAGCTGTCGATGCTGATTATACAAACTGTTCAAGTACGTTTCCTCAACGCGTTCATGTCCTCTCCTAACTTTGTTTGCATTCACAGATCTCCAAGAGGAACACGGCACGACTGCAATACTTGGGCCACTTCATCGCAGACTGTCTGGTCACCATTGCAGAAAATATGGACGGAAAATGGGACGCTGCGCCAACTGCACTCAAGACAAAACTGGATGAGTTTGAAGTGTATGTTCCTGAATTCAAGTCATTTCGTGTTGAAGATTTATGCATCCCGCTGGAATGGTAGAATATTAGAAGATGTTCTCAAAGCCGTGAAAAGGGCAACATCTTCGTCAACTGTGAAAGCCTTTTTCAACGCAGGAGATCGTGATTTCGATATCACGATGCTGGAGAAACGATTATCAGACACTCAGAGGTCGATTATGGTGAGCGGATAACAGACATAAATGTAAACCTGCCACTTACTCCAAGAATATAGCTTCTACTATGTGTGGATACTTCAATGGCAGTAAGACCAGTCATTACGCTTCCTTCCCCGCTTCCAGTTCAATGAACATGGTTTCGCAGCTCCAAAATATCACAAGAGCGATCAGTTCACATGGACAAGCGACATACAATGGGGTCCTGCGCATCGAGGATCTCATTCGCCACAGGGCCCCTACAACGTCTGCAGGATGGGACGACCCTGATGCACGTATTAATAATAATTCCAGATAGTCCCCCCGCGCTGATGCATCTTAACATCTAGATACATACTTACACATGGGATGACATCGTCCTTTTGGAGACAATTGGTCAATATCGAGTCTCCCTACGTTCTCGACCTGCCTGTTCTGTCATAGTTGAGCTGCAGAAGGCAAAACGTTATGATAATAGAACGGTTTTGGTGAAAAACTACTACGGTATACCATCTCCTGGGAGGACAGATCTTGTAAGGCGCCCTTTTTGGAGATCTTAGGCTGCTTTTCACAATTCCTTAGTTTCTGCGAAATCTCAATAGTCACCAACACGTTCGGTAAGCCTTGCTTGTTGGAGAGAAAGGCAGGAGTTGACCTTCGAGCATTCACAGGAACCCTTACTTATTGCAGCTTGTTGGCGGGAGTAGAGCCGCAGCCAGCATCCCATTCCAGGTGTATCACCTGCCTGGAGATCACCTTGAAAGTTTAGAAAGTTGGGTTGAGCGGACAATATTGTCAAATCCGGTAGAGGCGATTTATGGCATGTATGATATGGTTCGTCATTGCACACAAACATGAGGCTGCCCGTAACTAATGCATTTTAGAGCAGCGAACATCTCTCAGTGTATGCCGTATCCTTGGGTTCTCATTTGGATGTTTAAATGATCAATAATTAGGCTTTGAGTGAATTCCAGCAGTTCAGAACCGGCTGCTTTCCTTCCAGTTTTTGGGCTCTGGTAGTGAACTGTCATTGTTTTAACTACCCTTAGCTAATCTGCTCAAGGCCAAAGGTCTTTATGTTAGTGTTCAACCTGGCCACTATTGACGTCAGTGGAAGCTGATATATGCGGGGGAGCTATCATGTGAAGAAGACGACGAGGTAAGTTGTGCAGTATTGAGTTGACCCCAGTCGTGGTAACGCGACATGGTAGCCCGATGTTTATGATAGTATGTGGGGATCCCTTCCGAAGTTAGTACATATTATCATGATCACTATGTTGGTGCTGACTGTTCACGACAGCAACATATTCAGCGGCCGGGACCCAGCCACATCGATGGCATATAGTTTATGTGACTCGTTACAGCGACTGCCGAACTCCGATGACCTCCTGGATATCCTCCAATGTCGCTATGAAGATCTCAGCCTTCCGATGCTTGGGGCTGGATTCTTCGAGCGAGGCTGGCTAGCCCCGAGCACGTTCTATGTCCGTCCCACCGGCCCGATGGCATTGGGAGATATTGGTTACGTAACAGAAGCTGGTGACTTTGTGGTTGTTGACAATTTGAACAACTGCACGGCTCTTCCTCTGCCTCCAGTCTTCCTCTCTCGGTGGCACTTCGAACAGCAGAAACTTCCCTCTCGTCAATGATAACACGCATATCAGCGCCAGTCCAGACGTCGTCTGCGGATCCCCCGTGCAGACCGTACGCTATCCCCCTCCTCCCTCTTCTCCTCCCTCTCAGCAACGAACTCCGGCATTACGATTAGCACCATTTCACAGTCCACCGCCTATTGCCTCCGACGCTAATGCTACTCGCACCCTCACGGGTGTCTGCACCTCCGCTTTCCCCGCCGGAACCACTCCTGCTGCCTTGCCCGCCCCCACCATCTTCAACACCACGACGTTTGTTCCTTGAGGAGCACTATATTCTGAAAGTAGCTGTAATAAAGAAATGATATTATTATAATCCAAAGTAGTTCTTGTTATAATTTCCCTAAATGTGCACCCCATGGGTATAGAATGATTGGATTTTCTGGGTGGTGCTGAACAGGGACCGTGCGATGAAAACGCTGTTGAGCTGAGCGGTGGTGGCTCGTTGTAAACAGATGACCCATTGCTAAGCAACTGCAACTAATGTTGAGCGGCCACCAATGCCGCTCGAATTATTCCAACAGTCCCAACTCTCTGTCTGTACTCAGTAACAATGACAAACGAGTACATCTTGAAGATCTAGTCGATATCTATGTCATATTGTTTCTTACATCAATGACCTAACACGAGCATCGCCCAGAGGGTGTGGAATATGCTGCAGAAGGTGCCCAAGTCTGGCATCATCCTAGAACTCGTACAGTCTCAGAAGACTGAGCCATCCATGACCCCCAAGTTCCCAAATAATCCCCAAATCCCAAATATCGCATGCATCTCGACGTCGACAGACCCAACATTGATGTATGTTTGAAAAACAAAAGCTTACAAGTGTTTGGTCACTCGTACACCCGCCACTGTCTAGACACTAGACACATTCAGCAATGGGTCGGCTTCAAAGCGAGGCAAGTGACGTACCACAATTACCCTCGAATTCCAACCCCGGGAAGTTTATGCTCTCAGCAGACAGTTCTGCTTAGAATCGAGGAAAAGGACTTACTTGCATCGAGAACTCGAGCTCGGAGCTTTTTGACCTAGCCGGAAGAGACAGACATATAAAGCAGAGCTATAGCTTAGGAGCACAGTCAAGCGCAGATGGACTCATCCTCATTACCGCTGTCCAGCGCAACCACTTTGCTCCACCAGCCGCAAACTCCCCCAGACCCCACGTCCATTCCTGGGATGAAGGCTCAGAGACACAAGAGATGGAGACCTAGAGGAATCTGCGGCAAACGTCAACGGACGCTGTTCATAGAGCAAAGGAGATGCGAGGTCGCTCCGGACAGCAGGAGGATTCGGGGCTCGGGATGAAGTGGAGCGACGAAAGTGAGTGCGAGTTGTCGTTGGGAAGGGTGATGCGGTAGGGGAAAGAGTAGGCGCAGGGTTTGAGGGTGTGGGTTGCGAGCGTTGTAGCCAGCGTGTATCTAGTAAGAACGAGGCTGTGAGGTCTGCGGCAGTTGCGATGTGGAGGCTTCGATAGGTGTGGGTGGGAGTCGTGGTTTGAAGGAGAAAAGCAAAATGGAAAGGGTAGGCATTTATAATGTATTGCATGGGTGGCTTACATGAATGCCAAGGGCCGGTCGCCGGTCTTTCATCCTAATCCTGCTTACGGTTTACGCTTATACGCTCCAAAAGTATCGGTAAACTTTTAAATTCATGACATTAATATTCTCACTCTTTTCGTTCACCGATCCGGAAAGTTGGTGCCTGGCATCTTCTTTTAATGCTAGGATATTTAGAATTGACTTCGATTTTCGAATAAGGGCGCTTATGTGAGCCGAACAGGAAACTGTCAAAACATAAGCGAATGTATTGAAATAGAAGGGGGGGACACGTCACTGAAACCACCGAGTGGGCTTCCTCAAGCTATCGGTAATTTAGACACCATTTTGACCCCCAGAGACCCGGTGTTTGCCTCGGCCTTTTAGAGAATATTCGAGGGCGCATATTCGCCGGCATGATAAGATGAGTTCGTTGGGCCATTTTCAATTTTCATTCGACTGCTGCAGGATCAGAATGGAGAATGGAGGGCATTTACTGTGCTTCTGACAGGAGAAATGTCCTGAGTGTTGAAATATTTCGATGAGGTGTTGAGTCCGACGTTAGTTAAACACCAGAGATAGTTAGACGCCGTACCGGATTTTTTGTGTCTTCGCGCCACGCGTGCCTGAGAGGGAGTATTATTATGGACACGCCAGAACGTGGAATGAGGTCCACGAGGAGACAACTCGCATAAAAGTATCC
>QMFG01003185.1:0-11956 GCA_003314545.1 Ramaria sp. MG151
CATATATATAGCTTTGGATTTCCCCTCTACTAGGTACCTACGGGCGTTAGGAGGGTTGCCCTTACAGTGTCACAGTCACATATTTGGCTGAGCTCCGGAACTCTGGAACCCTTAGGCCAATCTCCTGGTCTCTGGATATCTCCGGCTGATCTCTGGACCCCTTGGCCCTCTGGATTGACGGACTCTTCCAGGAACCTTATTATCCTTCCATCTCCGTTTCCCCCCTTTTATCCCATTTCAACCCCCCGTTCCTATGTTATGAAATCCTCTTGACAGTTATGAAACATATATTAGTTAGATTAGTTGTTTCTGGACCCGATCTCTGTGACCCTTAGTATAAAAATCCAAAAACCTCTTGTATGTTCTTCAGTTCTGATATTGACTTAATACACCTCGTTCTCTAATCTCTCTCTCTCTCTCTACGCTATGACCCACAATGAGCTAAGGCTCCTCTTGACCCTCCGGTCATTCGGTCTTCTGATACATAGGGACAGAATGCTGAGTTGGCGCAACACACAAGTTGAAGCCAAGTCCCTCTGACCCACCCAGACATCCACCAGAACCTCCGGATCCCTATTATACGCTAAGTGACATGTCCCAGAATTATCATCATTGTCCCTGGATCGTCATTTAATATCAGTAACAACCTGCCATTTAACAGTATATCAGAACTCCCAGACTCAGTAGTTCAAATGGTTATTACTCAATCAACCATCCAAAACCTGCCCTCTTGGGCAACCCCTATGGTCCTGGCTTGTAGAGCCAGAAGCATGCCTCCAACCACAAATCCCCCCTTCCATCATCATTACCTACATCCGACAGAAGGTTCCCAACAATTGACCATGTCATGGTCGAAGGACAATCAAACGCCTGGACCCCCAGTTAACGACCCTAATCCTGAGCCTGAGCCTGACCCAGATCCCGACCCCAATGAAGCGTCTGACGATGGATTGAACCCCGGCACCAACCCCATCCCTGTCAGGGGACAACCGGTTTTCACCAAAATCTCCACCTCTACGGCCTTCACACATACCAAGTACAGACCTGAGGCACGAGAACCTCGGTCCGAAGCTTCGGGTCATTGACCCGAAGCCCCTGATCACCAGCCCGAAGACTCGGGCCTCCGATCCGAAACCTCGGACCACCTCGAGTAGGGTCCGAGACCTCAATCCACCTCGGGGGTAACCCGAACCTTGGACCCGAACACTCGGCCTGACATCCGACGTTCATCAGGGATAGATTACCTTATGGGGATAGAAGCCGGGCAGGGTTGACAGCGCGTAGGGGTGCCCCTGGTTGAGCGTTAGGTAGTCGTATATAGTTGTATCACTGGTAGAGGGGACCCTTAGACTTTTCTCTTTGGATCTCCCCTCTGCTAGGTGAGAGTTTCCCTTTCTTGTATTTTTCTACTTATATATCACTTTGGATCTCCCCTCTGCTAGTATCTGAGAGTGCTAGGAGGGTTGCCCTTACAATCCCGTCCCTGGAACCCAAAGAAGAAAATGTAGCCAAACAACTGTCGAAGGCCATCGCCAAACTCACCAATTCTATGAACTCCGGCAAGGACGATGGCCCCAAGACGAAAATTTGAGAACCAAATTTGTTCGACATATCTGACCCAAAAAACTACTTGGCTTCCTCCTCCAATGTAACCTGAATTTCCATGCTAAAACAAAAGCTTTTGCATCCAATCAGGCCAAGGTCACCTACGTCCTCTCATTCCTAAAAGGTATGGCTCTCGATTACTTCAAGCTGTACCTAACCAATGACACAGCAAATGACCTGACATGGCTCTTGGACTACAACAGATTCATCGACGAACTGATGATCAACTTTGGCCCTTATGACACAGTTGCAGATGCCAAAGTTGAGCTGGAATAATGTGGTTGAAGTTCCAGAATTCTTGATGCTTGTTTGTGCCATTTGAACTTTTTGTGTATGTCAAATGATTTCTAATCATGTAGAATGTTAATACCTCAGTAAAAGCCTCCAATTTCAACTTTTTACACTCATTAACTGTTAGCAGTGAAACCATTTGAATGAAATCTAGGATATAATCACATCTTGAGATGTTTTACATAGATTTGCTAACTTCATTTTTGCAAGGTAGCTGAGATTAGAGAGCATATTACCTAATCTTTTGATGATTTCAGAAATTAAAACAGTTTTCCTATTAGATATACAATCCTAAACTTCCAAACATGCAAATAGTTTTGTTGCTTACAGTGTATATACTGAATGATCTAGAGTGAATGGGAAAGAGCTGATGAGGGTTAAAAACTAGTTAATGTACATGTATGTTATGAAATATGATGGAAAATAGAAACACATGGAATGGAACAAGATCAAGAAATTGAACAAGAGGAAATGAACTGAATGTAAGCCCAATACACATGACAATCATGATTCCAAACCAAATGGAGTTTTGGCCAGTGAAAATATCCCTTTGTCCTTCTAGAAAGGTTGTCATGCATGTCTATATACCATTGACTCTGATGGTATTGCATGTTGTAGGAGACTTTGCTAGAGTAGAATCAGTTTGGCCATCGAGTTCCTTGGAAAAGATGGGGATGGGATAATCAGAGTGCTTGGGTTTTGCAAGAAAATACAATTGAACCTGTATGTTGATTGGGTCTCAAATTGTTGTTCAAGATGTTTGGTACAATATTGGAGGTATTAGTGAGAAGGAAGTGTGGTGCCAAGACAGCATTCTCTGAAGAAATTGTTTTTGATCAGAAGGATTTGAGTTGAACCTGTAATTTGAATCATGATAACACCAAGCTGTTGTGGAATTTCTACAGGTACATATATCCACCCTCCAAAATATCTGCTGAGTATGAGGAGAAGGAGATATATGCTAAATTCCTCAAGTCAATCTCATTCAAAGGTTTTCAATTTATGGCTCATATTTTTTTAATGGTCTAATGAGCTTGTGGATGAGCTCATAGAGACAGAGACTTTATATTTAGGCAGGTATTTTGTGCCTACATACTATACATATATATTGCCTGTTTATCAGGATTTCCTCCAAGAGGACATCATTCCAATGTTATGACATCTTTCACTGTACACAAATGTCTTGGGCAAAATATATGAACTAACTATATACTATGGTTTATGGAATGTAATTTATATAACAATCCTGAAAATCAAACTTACAACATATGCTAATGTACATGTCATCTTTATCAAATATCCTATGAGGAGGCCTGAATTAGATATCTTGACCACTCTAAGATATTAATGTGGAATGGTCTATACAGTAGTGAGGCAATGGAACATACAAGAGGGGTATACATTGACAATATGTATTCATATGCTATAGTCTGGTAGTAATTCCCAGATGTGTTTATCTGAAACTTATGTGTCCTGCCCTCTTAATATCAAAGAATGTAATTTTTAAAACATAGGTATGCATGTACAGCCCTTTAACATATCTGAAATGGATTAAAATATCCAGAATAAATTAAGATATCCAGATGTTAGTTTAGTGTCTTCTACCAATAGCTTATATTTTAAAATACAGGTTCTGTACAACTATAATCTGTATCATGTCACCATTGTGATCATCCTCCTGAGCGAATAGAGTTATAGCAGTTGTTACTTTTTCTACTCAAACTGCTGTCAAAGCATATATGTATTCTAACTAAACTCATTCTTTAACACTAGATTCTGAACCTCAGACACCCCTGAACCCCTGAAATATAGGGACAGGACCCTGAGCTGGTGTAACACATAAGTTGCAGCCAAGTCTTGTCTGATCTGAATTACTGGATCTTGGCCTTGCTCAACATCTGATCTTGGTCCAAAATCAAGCAAATGTGTAAACCCAACTGGACATGACCCCTGCAGAGTTGTCTTTCTGTTCCCTAATAAAACACTCACGGGAAAGACCTCTTTGTGATATGTGACCTTTGAAATTGTAATGGTGAAGCTTCATGGATGCTGTAAGTCAAGTCCTGCCCCTTCAGACCTCATGGTCTCCAACAATGTATCTATGAATGGGACCTCAGACCCCAAAGGTTGGTGACCAACACTAACACTGGTTCTTATCAATATTATAGCACTAGTCCAACAGGTATGCTTTACTTTCTATGGGTCTTCATATGTTTTTAATGTTTCGGATACAAAGGCTTCAGAGTCTGCAACAGCCACTATTGCAGCCAAAGCAATATTCAAACCCTCAACAATAGCCTTGTATCACATGAACAGTTCTCACTCAGAGAGAATCCTATGGCTTCTTGTGCATCATGGCTATTCCTTGCAAAGTGGAGATTGGCAATTCTTTCTTAATCCAGTTATACGAGGAGGAGTTGGAAAATCCCTATGACCTTGATGGAGTGAAAAAAGGTGACGTGCACATCTCTGTCACTTAGAGAAAAGCACATTCTTTTGGAAAAGCACCTGTCATCTTGGCAAGAGCAGTGCCATCATTGGTGAGTGCCACTAGCTATGTTAAAATAATCTCATTGGTAAGATAGAGTATTTGTCAGGTAGGTGAAAAATTCCATCAGTTGGAGTCTGGAAAAATTGATGATCTGTTTCTACCATAGCTCTATCTTTGTTATGTGCAGTCAGGTCTATTTTTAGACCTATCATTAAGGTATTCTATGACACTGACTTAAAATACTGCTGTGACTTGGTACATTCACTTCCAGTCCATTGCATTATTTGGTTGAATCTTACCAATGTTTCTAAAATACTGATTCACCTGAATAATTGCCACACTGGCTGGATTGCTGGTAGGGATTATCCAACATCTGCAGACTTCATGATGGCATTTATGCTTGAGATGTTGGTCCTTAGACAGGAGAGTTTGTTGGATGATATAGAGAAGAGAGGGGAGACTTAGAAAGTCTCAGACACAGACACAGACATGGACACAGACACAGATGGTGGATGTATAGCAAAGACAAGCCACATAGATACAAGTGGTGCCTACATGACCAAAGCATCTGCAACTATGTACTGTGCAAATGTAAACCAACAATTTTGTCACCCCCAAGATTAGGGAGTATTTGACCCACATTCATGAGTGGTAAGTCACTCTTTTTTCATTACAAATCAATGTTGCCACCAATGCTTATGACTTGTGTAGTCCAGCTTAAAAACAGGTAGGTTGACCATGAATCACCTTGACGGCATATTCAACACTTACAATATACTCGCAGGGGTTCGAAAAGTGTGGGAATCTCGATAAAAAACAATGACACAGAATATACTTCTCCCAAGTAATAGTAACTATTCATGATTCGCTTTGGGGAGCTAACACTTTCAATCAGCAAGGCACTGCCAATTCCGTCGCTTTAGAACGGTCGACCAGGCACAGATATCTGCCGTAGTCTCCCGGCACCTAGTGTTCCTTCGTGATTTGATTCCGACTGTGGCATAATGATTTTTCATCGTATTAACTACCGTACAAAAATTACTGTACACACAGTACGCGGATAGTGCATGAGCCTTGGGCTGTTCACGCGGCGCCAACCGCCAGAAATAACAGTGCTACCAGATAACATTTATCAGGTTTCGGTAAACCTCAACTCCTGAGTAAAATGTTATATATATACCTCTATATTTCGCCCAAACACCCAGTGCACTGAAAAATAGAAATACTCGAAGAAGGGTCCAGGGAGGCTCCATTTATCTATCTTGCCCAGAGTCTTTGGGAGCCGGAACGCAGTCGTACCATACTTTTCCTTTCGGTAGAATTTCACTAGACAGAGTATGGCTGTGAAGAAATTTCAGAAACAGGAAAAAGGCTAACCTTAGTTGTTCTGGTACATTTAATTCACCTGTTTGGGGGTTGATATCAACGAGGGCTGTTATTTCTACTGCTGGTCTTCCCTGGCAGCTAGAGTTGGATGTTCCCATAAATGACCAAATAATTGTAGAAGAGGATAACCCACATTCTGAATATACGAGGAAAAGGATAGCATCTCACTCTGCTCTTCTTCTTATCTTCAATTTCACAAATATACTGTTCAATTTCAAACAGCCTACACCGCTGTTCCTGGGTGTCTTCCATACGACTTCGGGCAAGAGCGGAGTTAAATACGATCGTGGGAAGCCGCTCAGTGAAAAAATATCAGCTCACTCAGTTTTTACCTTCATCCAACCTTTTCGCTCGCTTCCTTCTTGCAACCTCAGTATGGTCTACAAAGTCGCAGGTATAATGAACTTTTCATTTCATTCCTATCACCTTTACATTGTTCTCATTTTCCTTGTTAGACATTTCCCTCGCTGCTTTCGGGCGCAAAGAGATTGAAATTGCCGAGGTTTGTTTACGAGTAGGAGTCGTGCTCCTCAATCTAAATAATGATCATAGAATGAGATGCCTGGCCTCATCTACCTCCGCAAAAAGGTATGGATTGACACTGATGTTCGTAACGTTTGCAGTAACCTGACTTTATTTTCAGCATAGCGCTTCGCAGCCACTGAAGGGTGCCCGTATCGCTGGATGCCTACACATGTAAGAATCATGGCGCCTCGTATTCTTAATGAGGTACTGTGCTAATACCTTCATGATCGCCTAGGACCATCCAGACTGCTGTTTTGATTGAGACCCTCACCGCTCTCGGTGCTGAGGTTGCTTGGTCGTCTTGCGTAGGAATCAATGGTAATTGTGAACAGCGTCGTTTTCTAATACATCACTTTTAGAACATATTCTCTACCCAGGACCATGCTGCAGCCGCGTAAACCTTTTATGTTTTATACTAGTCATGGGTTGTTGACGGTTTTTTTTCGACCCGTTTAGCATTGCTGCCACAGGAGTCCCCGTTTTTGCTTGGAAAGGTGAGACTGAGGAGGAATATACCTGGTGCATCGAGCAGACCCTGGCGGCGTTCCCTGGCGGCAAACCGCTCAACATGATCCTCGATGATGGCGGTGACCTTACCACCCTTGTCCACGAAAAGTACCCCCAATATCTCAAGGGTGAGTAGAAGCTGAACAGTTGTAGATGATTCACTCACCTGTATCATCTAGATATTCATGGTATCTCTGAGGAGACCACCACGGGTGTCCACCACTTGTACCAGGCTATGCGTGATGGTAAACTCAAGGTTCCAGCCATTAACGTCAACGACTCAGTCACCAAGTCGAAGTTTGGTAAGTGTCTTATCTGCATCTGTACGGACTTGTTTGATATGTTTGTTTGATGTAGACAATTACTATGGTTGCCGTGAATCCCTCGTCGACGGGATTAAGCGCGCTACCGACGTCATGTTGGCTGGTAAGGTAGCTGTTGTTGCCGGGTTTGGTGATGTGGGTAAAGGTGTAAGTGTCTTGATAGCTCGCTGGACAGATGTCGTATTAAAGCCATTACCCGCTTTAGTGCGCAGAATCTCTTCGCTCCTACGGTGCGCGTGTTCTCGTAACTGAGATTGACCCAATCAATGCTCTGCAAGCTGCGATGGCTGGTTATGAAGTCACGACAATGGAAGACGCTGCGCATCGTGCAAACATCTTCGTTACGACAACAGGCTGCAGGGATATTATCATAGGCAAGCACTTTGAGGCTATGCCTGAAGATGCCATTGTGTCGAAGTGAGATATTTCTATGGTCTAACCGTCCCCACAGTCCTTTAACATCGCTCTCGCAGCATCGGCCACTTCGACATTGAGGTCGACGTGGCTTGGCTCAAAGCCAACGCGAAGTCGGTCGTTAACATTAAGCCCCAGGTAGACCGTTTCACTATGCCGTCCGGCCGCCACATTCTCCTTCTTGCGGAGGGTCGTCTTGTCAACCTCGGTTGTGCTACGGGTCACCCCTCCTTCGTTATGTCGTGCTCCTTCAGCAATCAGGTTCTTGCCCAGATTGCGCTCTGGAAGACCCCTGAGCTGTTCCCCTTAGGCGTACACATGCTTCCCAAGGAACTTGATGAGGAGGTCGCACGCGCCCATCTTGCCCAGCTCAATGTGAAGCTCACAGAGCTCACCCCTGTCCAATCCAAATACCTAGATATCCCTGCCAGTGGCCCTTATAAGGCTTCGCACTACCGGTACTAAGCTGTCTGCCTGTCCCAGACACTAGCGGCCTCAACGTGCCGCAATTAGGTTTCAACGCCTTCTGCTCGAGAACGCCGGGAACATGAATGGAGGATGTAGATGGTTCCTTCAGTAGGAGAAACGGGGATTTCAACTCCCTGTTAGATCTGGGCCTCAACGAGCCATAGCCACAGTACGTTACAGGATTGTTTTTAGTACAAAAACCAGGATCATCATTGCTTGTCCCATGCATTTGATGAATATCTCCGAAATACCTTCGAGACTGATCACGGCAATGGACTATGCTGGGCTCTGTTGGTCGATGTGACTTTGACTCATAGCAATGGCCTCAGTCCGCGGGTGGAAAGCAACTTAAAGTGCAACTCATAGTGCAACTCGTTCAATCTCACCATTTGCAATATCACCTTGAAAGCCATTCTGACCTTTGACCAATTTGTGGGCACCGCCATGATGGGAAATCAAATGTAATTCTGCCGCTCGTCATAAACTGCCACCGACCGCAGTTGAGGTAAGGCAAGTGCGCTATACTTATAAAGACTTGACGCACAGGATTGGACTGGGCATCCGAGGTAAAGTATTAGAAAGATCCGGTTGCAAGACGGGTGTATATTCAGGCGGTCGCGGCTCCCCTGTCACGAATGTTCATCACTTCGAGACGGACGAAATTTGTTTGTGAGCTTTGGTGTCTGGAACTCCCATAAGCATAGCTCATCTTTACCCCAATGAGAGCTCACTTCATGTGATGTAGGCTAGGCTTCAAGTCTCGATTTATTTTGCTGTCACCGTCGAACTTGTCATCAATTAAATCTCGTGTTGTGGCACCGCATGGATGCTCCGCAATATTGTAAATCACGGACCCAACCTTATAATTTGTTGTTTTCTCGACCTTGATGGTATATTCCGATAACCACTTTAGAGAATCCTTTTGTCGGCGAGGAGATTACATGTTGAATGACAGGAATAAAGGGGTATTCTCAGAATATCTTTCCCTGGTGCCCATCAGAACTAGACTGTTAAGTGATAACTGCCTTACTTCGAATGTAATGATACAAGCTAAGGTGTCCATACCATCAGACTTTCTCCGGAGCACATATGCAGCGCCTTTCTCAATAACAGCCCTTGACAGAAGCATAGGGTCTTATAGTGCTCTCCCCACGCGGAGGAGTCGTGGAAACTCCCGAGGCTTTACCTGGCCGCGGATAGGTTCGAGGAGATCCCATCTTGGAAGAGAGATCTTGGAAGATACACGCAAATTTGGCTGGGATTCTACCCTCCTACTCGTCACTTTAACGCCGGAGAAGACACCCCTGAAATATGTTACTCTGCATTGGCAGAAGGCGCCATCGAGAACTTGTAGTTCCGAGGTGACTCTATCTTGGGACAATAATCTCTGCACTGCATGGCTTATATCCACAAGGGACTTCCCTTGTTCCGATGGGAGTTGTGGGCTCTCCATCCGGTCTCCCACCCTAGACCACTTCTAATCCACCAATAGCAGATAACTGCCCTGAAATTTGGGGCCAAGACTCTGTCCGATACTGCTCTTGTCTCTGAATCTCGAGGCTGGAAATTGCACCTAATGAGGCCGATTGTTTCTCCTGGGGGAGTCATCAAGTAACACACCATTCAACTAATGTCTTCCAAATCTCCCTTCCCTTGTGCCGTCATTACATCGTCTCTGTTTCTTTTCTTTCTTGTCACTCACGGTGGCGATACGGAATTCGTTGGAAGAACTAGCCGTACCGTTGGCCGTCTTTTCGAGAACCTGTGCCAAAACTAGCCTTGGTGCCACGGCCGCTTCCGCAAGTATACATGAAGAACCATCTTCGAAGAACCTTTCAAGATCCTTCCACCACCACATGTGGTTCTTGGCCGAATCGAACACCCGGTAGTTCAAATGTGGCTGCAAACTCAGATTCGTTAACAATCAGTTCACCATTGTAGTGAGGCAGATATCGTGTCAGTTCTTCGTAACTCTATAACGCCCCAATTCTTCCGATACCCGGTGATTAAACCCAGCCCAACCACGCCTATCTTGTCCTTTCTTTTCTTTCTTATCTTTCCTTTTCCTTTTTTCCCTTTTTCTTTGTCCTCTTTCAAGATCACATTACCCCCTGCACCTCGTTGTCTAGACCGTTCACGCCCCGGTGACCCGTGATTCTGAATTTGAGTAGTAAATCTATATGGAACCTCGGACCTCTCACGGGCGCTCGCTCATCCTGATGTACATTGTCGTACGCCCGAGACTAGAAAGCCCATTGTCCCTAACTTATACTGACACGTCAAAGAGAACGTGGTACCCCCTTGACCAAGCAGGTGTGAATCAGTTAACCATAGTGGAAATGTTCTGAATGGGAACCTGAAGATGGAATATATGTCTAGGAACTGGGGTTTGAAGCTATGTTCATTTTTCCCAGTATGTCTTCCCCCTTTAAAAGAAACATCCAGGAGATTTTCTTTTACAAGTCTCTTCCCACTGCTCTCATAACTATTTTAGATATCTGTACTGCCTAGTCCCCGGGTTTCCTTCCGCTTGCTCGCATACACAGCTCCCGAGGACCCATATGATGAAATTCTATGCCGCACTATGCATTTGATTTCACGCCGAACCAAAGACTTTTGTCCTGTGATTAGGGTCGATACACATTGCACTGAGTCGCATTCGAATATTTGATGCTTGAGGGCCGACACCACGGCCTTTTCTCCATCCTATGCCTGCCCAGCTGTCTCCGCGGACTGTCGGCCAACCAATCATGAAGGGGTCGATCTTTCTTGTTAAACGTGTGATCCTACGTTCTGTTTGGGTCTAGCCCCTTACTGTAATCCCAGTGCTGCGCAGTGTGCCAGTGACGAGTGGTGTGAAAAGTGAACTGTTGAGGATCGAATGAAGTCTTGGAGCTGCGTCGAAAACATTTTAGTGTTTTCCCTGTACATTTTTCTTCACAGTTTAATTAAACATGTGCGCCGTTTCGGATCTCTCTTCCCACTTTCCTCCCAGTGCTTGAGCGCAGCTTTTGTCAGATGGACTAGACCTCGCCTTTGGGGTTTCAACACTCAATTTCGAATATCTGTTTAAAATTATATGCTACACTATTCATTTCTCTCGTAGAAACCAAAGTCCTTTGTTGATGTTTGTAAATCTTGCGATGAGTCATAGTTGACTATTAGAGTGTACCTTAATAGGAAAGTGGCCCGAGCGCAGACTCTAAACGCTCAAGAAGCACAGCTCACTCACCCCCTTCAGTTCTGTGACGATAATGAACATCTCCCCCAGAAACGCTGAGCAACCCATTCGCATACTTTCTCTAGATGGAGGAGGCATTCGTGGCCTCTCCTCTCTTATCGTTCTACGTAATCTTATGGAAAAGGTCGCTATCCAAAAAGGAATATCACAACACGACATCCGTCCGTCCGAGTACTTCAATCTCATCGTCGGAACCGGAACTGGAGGAATATCTGCCCTATTCCTCGGTCGCCTCCAGATGACGACTGCTCAGGCAATCGACGCGTATCAACAAGTAGCCAAAGCGGCTTTCGATCCCCCAACCATCCTTTCGTGGGTAACCCATCAATGGAGGTCGCCACAGTCGTCTTTAGAGCGACTTCTGGGCGATATCGTACAGCGGTATCTTAAAGACCGCAAAGCACTTTTCTGTGATCCTGCAAGTCACAGTTCAGTCTGTCGAACAGCTGTTCTTGCTAGCAAATACGCAGATGCTGGTGCTCCGCCGTACATATTCCGATCCTACGAGAATTCGCTCTCATCTTCTCAATTCACCGTCGTTGATGTGGCCCGTGCCGCCATCGCTCTGACAGGGAAATCTTCAACCGTCTCGCTTGGAGAGCCTCCTGTGGAATTCATGAGCGCCAGTTTCTTCGGTCACAACAATCCAGCTGATGTTGGATGCTTTGAGGCTTGGAAGATCTGGCCAAGGGATAGAATTGCATG
>QMFG01003188.1:0-11110 GCA_003314545.1 Ramaria sp. MG151
CGAGGCTTCGAGGGCTCAGCCTTAAGGGGGGGGGTACTGTCAGAACCCACGCCGCCGAACCAAACCCCCAGCCTTTCAGGCCCGAACCCCCATCCACCTCAAACAAGTTTCATATCCATCCCATCTGTTTGATCTCCTTTTGCATAGCTTATGACCCTGACCTTGGTCATCTGGTCTCTGATCCCCGAACCCCTCCGTATATAAGCTACTCATTCATGTACATGAAAATCAGTTCTGATATTGACTAAGATACCCAAATACATCCTATTTTAATCCTTACGCTCCTTCGCTCCCTTCGCTAAGGTCACGCCCAAACTTTGGGTGACCTCGGGCCTCGTCCGAAATACGGGACAGGACTCTGAGCTGGCACAGCACATAAGCTGGAGCCAAGTCCCACTCAACCCACTAGCCAAGCCTCGGCCTGCCTCGGCAACCCGACCCCGAACCTTGGTTGACTCTACCTCGAGTCCCAAACCTAATTCTGCCTCCGCTATGATTCAGTTCTTAACACCGTTAACCCTTATGCTCCCTCGTTCCCCTTACTAAAGGTCACCCCCAAGCTTTGGGTGACCTCGGGCCTCATCCGAAATACCAGACAGGACTCTGAGCTGGCGCAGCACATAAGCTGAAGCCAAGTCCCATTCGATTCGTTTGCTGAGCCTCAGCCCTCCTCAGCAACCCGACCCCAAACCTCAGTCAACTCCATCTTGAGTTCCAACCCCATCTCTGCTTCCATTCTGACCTAGTTCTTAACAGTATATCAGAACTCTCGAAGCTCAGACAGTCCTTATGACTCTAACCACCCGATCTGCTGCTAGAAACCAAATCAGTAGAGCAACACCCTCCATCCTAGCTCGAAGAGCAGGGCACTCACTGACCCCAACTCCTTTGTTTCAACCTTGAAACATGCCCCTTCACAATCATTTGCTTCCTGAGGGACACATTGAGGAGGTCCCCAATGACCCCAAACCATATTGTGAACCCCCAACAATGATCTGAACCCCAACCCCAACCCCAACCCCAACCATGACCCACTGTCAGACAATGACGCCAATGTTGGAGAATCCCTTGCCAAGGCCCTCTCCAAGATTGCGGACCTCATGGGTCCCCAAAAAACCAAATCCTTGAAAGTGAAAATTTGCGAGCCCAATACGTTTGATGGCTCAGACCCGAAGAAGCTTCGAGGCTTCCTCCTTCAGTGCAAACTGAATTTCCATGCCTGACCAAAAGCATTCTCGGACGAGTCTGCCAAGGTCAACTATGCCCTGTCCTTCCTCAAAGGCATGGCTCTTGATTACTTTGAGCTGTACCTCACTGATGACTCTTTGTTTGAACCTGAGTAGTTCAATAACTACAATAGTTTCACCAAGGAACTCATGATCAACTTTGGCCCATACAATGCAGTCACAGACACCAAAGTAGATCTTGAAACCCTCATGATGAAGGACAGTCACAAGGCCACCAAGTTTTTCATTGAATTCTATCACCTCACCTCGCTTGTCAACTACAATGACCAAGTGCTGCTTCAGAAGGCCTATCTAGCCCTCCCGAAGTGAATCAAAGATGAGATGATTCATTTTGACAAATCCCGCACCCTGGATAAGCTCTGAGATCTGGTTCAACGGATTGATCAACACTACTGGGAACATTGAGGCAAGCTTGCTTGCGAGACAACCCAGTCATCGTCGAAGACCGAACCTTGAACCAAGAAATCAGCTGCCCCAGCCCCAAACATCACCCCAAAGGCACAGCAAGGTACCTCAGCCAAAGGCAAAGAGGCTGCGAAGCCTTCTACCCCTCAGTTGAAGGGACCTGACCTCTTGGGTAAGCTCGGGCCCAATGGCAAGCTTACTCCCCAAGAACACCAGTATTGCTTTGACCTGAACTTGTGTCTGGTCTGTGGCAGTACAAACCACAAAGCTAGTGTGTGTCTGAGAGCCGCAGCAAAGGCCCGAGTGGTGCAGGCAGCCAACAAGCCCTCAGAGGCCAAGGCCGAACCCCTGGCTATGGTCCCCGAGGCAAAAAACTAATCCACAACCCTTCGGCCCCTGCATGTCCCGAGGGTTGCATTGACCCTGAACGTGCCGACATAGAGGTTAGACTTAACGCTTCCGCTCTTTTTAGTACTATGTCCCTTGTAGTTAATTTGTCCTCTGATATCATTCCAAACACTCCTTTTAAAGCATTAATAGATTCTGGTTCCACACACTGTTTCCTTGAACCCACCTTTGTACGTAGACACAACCTCTGGACCCAAACCATAGACCCGATCCCCCTTAGATTATTTGCGGTAGTACAAACTCCATAATTACCAAAGCAGTAGAGCTACTATTCGCTTCTCCTCTGACCACACTTTCCCCATAGACTTTTATGTCACTTTGCTAGATTGGTCCTGTTTGGCCATGCTCAGGCACAACTGGCTCCCCCGCTACAATCTGTTGATTGATTGGGTATTGGGCAGTATTACCTTCTGAGCACCCCATCTGGATAATCCAGCTGAACCTCCAACGACTGAAGTTTGCGCTGCTACAGCCGAGCTGAAGTCACCCTCCGAATCCATCCCAAAGCTTGAGGCCCCTCACATCACCCTAATCAATGCAGCCGCGTTCGCTCATGCCTGTAAATTAGAAGGATCCAAGACCTTTCGCCTCAACCTGGCCATGACCGAACTCTCAGCATGTTTGGCCGACCTATCTCCAACCCCCACAGACATGGAAGGCATACCTGAAGACTATCTCGACTTCGGGGATGTATTCTCCAAGTTCAAGGTGGACACTCTGGTGCCTCACAGACCCTACGACCTTAAGATCACTCTCGAGGACAGCACCGAACTGCCTCAACCCCTGATCTACTCACTCTCTCGGTCCAAACTTGAAACCCTTCAATCCTTCATTGATGAACACCTAAACATCGGCTTCATTCGGCGTTCTTGTTCCTCGCACGGGGCACCAATCCTCTTCATTTGAAAGTGGCTTGCTCTGACTATGCATAGACTTCCAGGGGTTGAATAAGGTAACAAAGAAAGACCGATACCTGCTACCACTTGTCTTGGACCTGCTGAATGCACCGAAGAAATCTCGGTATTACACCAAAATTGATCTTCAGCATGCGTACCACCTCGTCTGAATCACCAAAGGAGACGAATGGAAGACTGCGTTCAAGACCCGGTATGGGTCCTTTGAGTGGCTAGTAGTGCCCTTCAGGCTAATTAACTCACCTGTGGCTTTCCAACGTTTCATGAATGACATCCTGGGAGATTTGTTGGATAAATGCGTGGTAGTTTACCTTGATGACATCCTCATTTACTCTGACACACTCGCTGAGCACAAAAAGCATGTATGCGAAGTGCTTCAATGGCTCCGAAAAAACAGTCTCTATGCGAAAGCTAAGAAATGCGAATGGCACAAACACACCATAGAATTCCTCGGGTACATACTGACATCTGAAGGTCTCACATTGGCCAAAGACAAAATTCAAGTCATCCGAGACTGGCCCAAGCCTCGGAAGGTTAAAGATATTCAGTCCTTCCTCAGCTTTGCCAATTTCTACCAACGTTTCATTCTTAACTATTCAGAGATTACAGTACCACTCGCCCGACTCACCCGAAAGGGTACAACCTGGCACTTCTCAGACGAATGCAGAACAGCGTTCAAAACCCTGAAGAAAGCCTTCACCTCGGCCCCGATCCTCACGCATTGGGACCCCAACCAACAACTGGTCGTGGAAACCGATGCCTCAGACTACATGCTTGCCACCATCCTATCAACCTACACCCCAGATGGCAAGATCCCTCCGATCACATTCCATTCTCAGACGTTCTCGGGTGCCAAACTCAACTACAACATCCACAACAAAGAGCTGTTAGCAATCTTTGAGGCTTTCAAATGTTGGCAACACTATCTAGAGGGCCCCTCGGCCCCAATAGACGTTGTTACTGACCACAAAAACCTGGAATACTTTTTGACTACAAAACTGCTCACCCGAAGACAGGCCCATTGGTCCGAATATTTGTTGCAATTCAACCTCATAATTCAGTTTCAACCGGGCAAGCTCAGTGCAAAACATGATGCCCTAACTAGACAATGGGACGTCTACCTTAAAGAGGGGGGTAATGACTACGTGACAATTAATCCACAGAACCTTCGGCTGATCTTCACTACTCAACAGATCACCGAGTCGCTCTGAGCTACGTCCTTGATCCTGCCATTGCTGCGTACAAGCCTTATCATAGACTTTGAAAAACTCCATGCTGACATTAAAGCTCACCTGTCCTCAGATCCCGAGGCCTTAAAACACCTCGACGACACCTCTGACCTGAGATGGACATGATCCAAAGATGGACTCTTGAAACACAACGACCGAATCTATGTCCCCGAGACCGACAACCTTTGGCTCCGAGTATTACAGTATAAACACAATCACATACTCACGGGACACTTCAGTCAGAACAAGACTCTATCTGCAATCAGGCACAAATACACATGGCCCGGACTCTGAACCTCGGTCAATGAATTCTGCAAGTCCTGCACCACATGCCTACGCTCCAAACCCCAACATCACAAGCCCTACAGCTTCCTCAAACAGCTCCCAATCCCTGAACAACCCTGGAACTCAATATCCATCGACTTCATCGAACAGCTGCCTCAGTCTGCCGGCTGCACTGCAATACTGGTGGTAGTCGACCGACTAACAAAACAAGTGATATTTATTCCAACACATGACACAGTCACCTCAGCTGACCTCATAAAGCTCTTCGTCCTACATGTCTTCTCAAAACATGGCATACCCTCACACATAACCTCAGATAGAGGTTCGGAGTTCGTCTCCCACTTCTTTAAATCATTGGGTAAAGCCTTAGACATGACACTTCACTTCAGGCTATCACCCCGAGGGCGATGGTCAGACCAAACGTACTAACCAAACATTGGACCAATACCTCTGAGTGTATAGTAACTACCAACAGAACAATTGGGCAGATCTACTTCCACTCGCCGAATTTGCTTACAACAACGCCCCGAGCGCCACGACAGGTGTATCACCATTCTTTATGAACAAGGGATACCACCCAAACATCTTGGTCCACCCTGACCGAGACCTCACCTCCTCTCAGGCCCAAGACTTCGCGATCAACTTAGACCAACTACACCAGGTACTGAAAGACCAAATCAAACTGGCTCAATCTCACTACCAGGTCTTGGCCGATGCCTGAAGGCACCCCACCCCCAGGATCCCAATGGGTTCCCACGTCTTCGTGAAAGCACAATTCTTCTGCACCACCCGACCCTCGAAGAAGCTAGCTGAAAAGTACTTTGGCCCCTTCGAAGTCCTCAGCTGCCCCAGTTCACACTTGTACACCCTATGGCTCCTGGACAGCATGCATGCAGTCCACTCTGTCTTCCACGTCTCAATGCTCAAACCCTCTGTCCCAAACACCTTTCCTAACCGAACCAAGCCTCCACCACCACCCATCAAAATCAACAGCAAACCTGAGTATGAGGTATCCGAAATCCTCGACTCAAAGTTAGACAAATGTCAAAGGCCCTGCAACCTCCTATACCTGGTCCGATGGGCCGGTTACGAAGGCACTGATGAAGAAACATCGTGGATCCTCGCAACTGAGCTTGGGCATGCGTCTGAAATCATGACCGAGTTCCACTCCGCCTACCCTGCCAAACCTGGACCTTGGAACCTGTAACCCAAACTCTCATTTTTCTTTCCTTTCATCACATATTGTCTCTCTCTTAGGCAAATTCAAAAAAAAATATATATATATATAACAAAATAATGCTATGTACACCTCCACCCAACACCCAAACCCCCAAACCTGAACTTCATTCCTTTTTCTTTCTCAAAGTCCCTTCTGTTTACATAGACCTGAACCTGAACCAAATTCACACTGAAAAAAAAAAATCCTATTTCCCAACCTCCCTCCATTACATTCATCTAACTACTCCATAGTCTCCTCCTCCACCCTCTCCTTTCCTTTTCCCTCATCAACCCAAACCTCAGACTCAACCACTCTTTCCGAACCCTCCCAAATCCCCAAAGCCTGCCCCTTGGAACCTCAATCCACCTGAAGTTCAACATCCACCACCCTCTCCAAAGCCCCATGAACTCCCACCTCCCTCGGTCCCTCGGCCCCATCTCCTGAGACATCTGAGGCCCCCGACCCTGGCTCCAACCTCAACCCCACAACCCTCTTGATATCTTTGGTGATATGCCTCAGATTTATGGCCATTGCCTTAGCCATATCCACCTACCTCTCGGCTGCATGAGCCCTCTGAACTGAAGCATCAGCTATCGCCTGAAGTGTGACCACCTCCTGCTTCCGGAGCCAATTCAATTCCTCTCGTGCATCGGTTGCCTGCAAAAACGCAGTCTCCGTCACTCAGCGCGACTGGGGACCCGACCCTGCAGACGTCTTCACCTTCTTCAATGATGGGGCCCATCTGTACTCTCAGCCTCCGAGCTCTCGGACCTCAGCCTCTTCGGTTCCCTGGGAATCTTCTCCTTCCCAGCCTCCCCAGGCCAAATACATCCAACCTTATGCTCCCAACACTGAATACACAAGGCACTGGAGGCCCCAAGCTTGCATTGTTCTCCTCAGCACCCACAGGGTATGCAGGGTATGCTAGACTTCTGAATATTTCATTAGCACCTAATAAATCAACTACAAAATAAAATGGCGCCTCTCACTAGCACCATACATACACAGCTCACACCACTCGCACCTGCTGGGATTTTGATCACCCCTGAACCTCCAGCCCCATCCTCGTTCTCGCCCGCACTCCTAACCGATCACTCAGATGCGGGCTTCACCTGGGCCTGGGCCTTCGCCCTCTCCTTCACCTTGGCCCTCTTCTTTTTCTTGGCCTCGGCCTTCTTCTTCACTTTGGCCTTGGCCTTCTGTTTGGCCTCAGCCTCAGCCTTTTCATGGGCCTCCTTCTCCACCCTTGCTTTTTCTCAAGCAAGTTTTTCCACTTGCTCTTTCTCCTCCTGCTTGGCCTTTTTTCGGGCCTCCTCCTTCTTGGCAAGCTCCAACTCTTGCATCTTGCGCAGCAGGCGAGCACACCTTTCTGCAGTTGTCTCAGGGGTTGGTGTGGGGGACATATTCAATAAAAGCAGAAGACACTTATGGCCAGCCCCCTACCCCCTGCGGTGTAACTCCACTTCTATTTTGTTTCTTTCTTATAAAACGGTCTTGTCACATAATTAGCTAAACCATAGTTAGGGTCGGCGCTTTGGTAGCTTACACGCGTCATTTGGTCCACTTTCACTGTCCACCATCTGCTTTACTCTTCCTACCTTTCCCGATGCTTTGGCGCTTTGGTAGCTTACGCGTTGTCTGGTCTACTTTTCACTATCCACTCTCTGCTTTACACTTCCCAACACTTTGTTCTCTCTTGTATATAAGTGGGGCTATTCCCAAGGACAATATCATCGCTCGTCTCTCACTCTTATCAGTCTATTAAAGTCAGTCAGAAAGAAGAAATCACAAGTAGAAGAAAACATCGAGTTAACTGGTAGAAGTCAAGAGAAGTATAAAGAGATAAAAGACATACCTCAACCACTCCCCCCCCATTTCATTGATAGGGCTACATCCCATCTTACAGCGGGTTTTTATACCTCGAACAACCCAAACATGTCACGTGACCTTGGTCCCCCAATATGTAAAAAAAAAACATCCAAAGGCTTCATGGGTTCAGCCTTAAGAAGGGGGTACTGTCAGAGCCCATTCTCGACTGATTCCCAAGCCCTCGGACCTTCGGGCCCAAATGCCCGACCACCATGTTTCACTTATTCATACCTCAGATTTGACCTTCCCCTTGTGTAGCTTACGACCCTGACCTTGGTCATTCGGTCCCTGATCCCTGAACCCTCCCGTATATAAGCTACTTGTTCATGTACATGAAAGTCAGTTCTGATATTGACTAAGATACCCAATATACTTATACCTTTAATCCTTACGCTCCCTTGTTCCCCTTACTAAAGGTCACACCCAAGCTTTGGGTGACCTCAGGCTTCGTCTGAAATACGGGACAGGACTCTGAGCTGGCACAGCACATAAGCTGAAGCCAAGTCCCATTCAATTTGTTCGCTGAGCCTCGGCCCTCCTCGGCAACCCAATCCCAAACCTTGGTCAACTCCATCTTGAGTCCCAACCCATCTCTGCTTCCATTCTGACCTAGTTCTTAACAGCTATGGGAACTACAAATCATGTATGCAACAAATTTATTCAGTTGAAAAGAACAAGAAAAATGATAGGAAAACTTCTGAAACTTCATTTTGAAGCTTTGGGCACTTGTCCAAATGAAATGGAAGTGTTCGGCTTTGGTCAGGGATTGGTGACAATAGGGGTGGATGAAATAGTAAATAGATTGCCCTATTGATGTTTGGAAGTGTTTTGGAGTTGCGTGGAGGCTGATCACTGGCTATTTGAGCCCATTCATGTCCGAATGCATATATGTGTGTGTTTGCACTCGTGTGGGCTCAGGGATGCTTCACTGGTTGATTCTAAAAATGTAAACAGAATATATTCTGAAGCTAAAAGCTTTGAATTGAAGTTAGTAATATTTTTGTGATTGTTTTCTGTTTTATTCAAGCGGTTCTACTGATCCATCAGGTGGATTATGTAATCAAAAGTTACCAAGATAGATGATAAATAATAACATGGCAGCCAGGTACATTTTTGACCGCAATGCTTTTGACATGGATCAGTCAGAAAGTGATTCAGGAAATGACACCTCTGACATGGCAGATTCAGATTCAGAATCAGAGAGTTGGGTGGCGAAGAAGAGAGCAAAGGGAAAGGCAAGGAAGAGTGTGAAAGAGAAGACAAAGAGGAGGAGAGAGGTGGTGACAACAGCGGAGAAGCTTCCAGCTGTAACAGAAGATGCAGAGATTGGAGACCTGGTGAAATGGCTTACATCCCTCAAGGTCACAGAGCCAGACTATGCAGTGGCCTATGCATGACTGGTGATTGCACTTCCTACTATGGCAATGCACTTCCCAGGTCCCGCAGTTTATACAGCCATCTCAACACCTCCTATGCCAACTACATATCCTACATCTCCAGCAGGATGATCATTTGCATATCACCCTCAAGGAAGCTTCCCAGGGGAAGCAGGGCCCAGGACGTGTGGGTTTTGTAAGCAGCCAGGGTGCTGGACCAAGCAGTGTGGAGTGGCAGCACAGTATGTTCGGAGGGGAAGATTATGATTCAGGACACATGGTATTGCTGGCCTAATGGGGGACGAATCAAAATGCATCCAAATGGGCTGCAATTTGTGATTGATAAGTTTTACACAGAAAACCCACAGATGCTACCTACAGAATGGTGCAGTGATACATCTCCTAAGAAGGCCAACATGTACTTCTCGGCAAAGACTGGTGGGAGAGAGGAGGGACCAACAAAGCATGCAGAGGCAATGGGGAAGAAGATAGAGTGGGCAGCTGATACTGCAGACAGTGAAGATGAGGTGGTGGGATGCTTGATCGTGGAGGTAGAAGAGGCTCCAGATGAGGCAGAGGTCTTTATCTTGGTCCACTTTTCACTGTCCACTTTGATAGCTTATGCATTGTTTGGTCCACTTTTACTGTCCACCATCTGCTTTGCACCTCCTATTTTTCCTGATGCTTTGTTCTTGTCTTGTGGGACTGTTTCCCATGAACAATATCACTCACTTCTCTCATCTCAGCAAAGTATTGCATCTTACAGCATGACCACATACTCTCAGGGCACTTTGGTAGCCCGAGGTGAAGTGAAGTATCATGTCTAAGGCTTTACCCAATGATTTCAAGAAGTGGGAGACGAACTCTGAACCACTGTCCGAGGTTATGTGTGAGGGTATGCCATGTTTTGAGAAGACATGTAGGATGAAGAGCTTTGTGAGGTTGGCTGAGGTGACTGTGTCATATGTTGGGATGAATATTACTTGTTTCTTTAGTCGGTCAATTACCACTAGGATTGCAGTGTAGCTGGAGGACCAAGGCAGCTATTTGATAAAGTCCATGGATATTGAGTTCCAGGGTTGTTTGGGTATCAGTGTTAAGAACTAGATCTTAGCGGAGGCAAAGTAAGGGTTGGGACTCAATATAGAGTCGACCGAGGTTCGGAGTTGGGTGGCCGAGGGGGCCGAGGCTCGGCGAACGGATCGAGTGGGACTTGGCTTCAGCTTATGTGCTGCGCCAGCTCAGAGTCCTGTCCCGTATTTCGGACAAGGCCCGAGGTCACCCGAAGTTTGGGCGTGACCTTAACGAGGGGAACAAAAAAAGAGTGTAGAGATTAAGCAAGGTGTATTGGGGTATCTTAGTTGATATCAGAACTGACTATCATGTACATGAATGAGCGAATTATATACGAGAGGGTTCGGGGATCGGTGACCGAATGACCGAGGTCAGGGTCGTAAGTTATGAGGGGAAGAGATCAAACAGGAGGTAGAAATAGATGAAACGTGATGGTTGGGGATTCGGGCCCGGAGGCCCGAGGTTTCGGTCGGGTTCTGACAGTACTCCCCCCTTAAGGCTGAACCCATGAAGCCTTTAGGTAAATTGTACGTGTCGGGGACCAAGGTCACGTAAATTTTTACGTGTCGGGGGGGCCGAAGTCACATGACGAGGTTGGTGGTTTGGGATATAAAAGCCGCCGGTGGTAGAGTGCAGACCGTAAGCGCCCCCCTAAGAATTCCAATATGTCTACTACCCCTACCCCTGAGATGACTGCAGAGAGGCGCGCTCGGTTGCTGTGCAAAATGCAGGAGCTGGAGGTCGCGGAGAAGGAAGAGGCCCGTAAGAAGGCCGAGCAGGAGGAGCGGGAGCGGGTGGAGAAACTTGCTCAGGAAAAGGCGAAGGCGGATAGGGAGGCCCGCGAGAAGGCCGAAGCCGAGGCGAAGAAGAAAGCCGAAGCCGAAGCGAAGAAAAAGGCCGAGGCCGAGGCCAAAGGGAAGGCCGAGGCGAAAGCAAAGGTGAAGGCGAAGGCGGCATCCGAGAAATCGGCCCAAAGCGCGGCCGAGGATGGAGAGTCTGGGGTGACGGAGCACGCGGCGAGCGGGAGTGGAGTGAGTAGGGTGCGTTCGGTACCCGTGAGTGACTCCAAAAAAAAAATTTTTTT
>QMFG01003194.1:0-20342 GCA_003314545.1 Ramaria sp. MG151
CATTCGGAAGGATTGGTTCGGAAGGACACTGATGTAGATGAGGTGTCCACATCGTGATCGTGACAAGTTATTGTTGGTCCATTAATCTTTTTTCTCATTCACAATTTTCCTACCTCCCTTGTTCTTTGTTTTCTATGGCCTTTAAGTAATATACATGTACCTTACCTACTTTCCAACCCTCACAGACCCTTTCCCATTCATTCCTTCTTCCAAACCATTTGGTATGTGAATAGAGCATTTGCATGTATATTCTCTAGTTCAATTATCATACATCTACTTGTTTGATTTGCTCAAAACTGCCAACTCATCATAAAATACCTTGAACAATAACCTATCAGAATTGAATTATCAATGATAAGAGATGTAGATGAATGTGGGGCTAGTAGCATCAATTGGAAATGTTGCTAATAGTAATGGAATGATATTCAAAAGTAAATAGAAGTCCTACAATAAAAGCTAATGGCTTTCAGAATGTTTGTGAAGGGATGCATAGTTCTGAAGAGCTATATTCCAAAAGGATTTGTCACGATCATTTTTGAGGACATCCACTGTTATCTCCATCCAAACATCTCCAAACATCTCCAAAGTCTTTGTTGGGAATTTGAAGTGCCATCACTCTCATCATAACATTTATATCCAACAACCCTGTCACCCATCAACTTTCCTAAATTGCTACATTGGGTGTTTAGGGAGGCAATCAATACCCAGGTCCAATCATAATCTTTTCTGGAAAAGAAGCACCCTGACTATCCCCATAACTATCCCCATCTTTTCCAATGAACTCATTGATTGAGTTATTTCTATTCTCACAAAGCTTGCAATGTTATTCCATATCATTAGGCTCCCTGATATGAATGTTTCAGACAATCAGGATCATCATCCAAAGGGTTTATGCACAGTTATTACTACCTGAAGAGCCATGCAATTTGGACACATATTTCAGGTGTTTTTGTTGGTCCATTGACCTTTTTCTTACATTCACAATTTCACATACCTCCATTGTTCTTTGTTCTCTATGGCCTTTAATTAGTATACATGTACCTGTTACATACTATTGGAATGGTTGGTGAATATGTGTAACAGGTTGCTTTTTAAATAGTGCCCACAGACTAAGGCCAGATAACCTGGCATAGTGGCCTTTGGCCCAGTTGGAAGAACACATCACTGTGGGAATTTGTTGCCTTTCACAATACCTTACCTACTTTCCAACCCTCACAGACTCTCCCATTCACTCTCCCTTCAAAACCATTCAATATATAGGTAGAGCATTCGCATGTATGTTCTCTAGTTCAATTATTGTACATCTACTTGTTTGCTTTACTCAAAATTGCCAACTCATCGTGAACTACCTTGAACAACAACTTCTCAACAACCACACTTTGAAAGAATGTGAGATCATTGGCTGTGATCAACATGGACTGCAAAGTTCATTCAATCCATGAGATAAAATCCATTCAGAATATCTATCTCTTCAGAAGTATGCATCTGTTCACAAACATTCCAAAAGCCATTCACTTCTACTGTAGGACTTCTATTTACTTTCAAACATCATTCTATTACTATTAGAAACATTTCTGATTGGTACCACTAACCCCACTTTCATCTACAACTCTTATCATTGATAATTGAATTCTGACAGGATTCTATCTCATGGATCGAATGAACTTTGCAGTCCATGTCCACCACACCCAATGATCTCACATTCTTTCAAAGTGTGTTTAAACTTATATAAACAAAGTTAGAGTACTCACCCAAAAGTGTGGTTGTTTAGAGGTTGTTGTTTGAGGTAGTTCATAGCAAGTTGGCAAGTTTGAGTAAAGCAAACAAGTAGACATACAATGATTGAACTAGAGAATATACATGCAAATGCTCTACTAAACAGTTTGGAAGGGAGAGTGAATGGGAAAGAGTCCATAAGGGTCGGAAAGTGGGTAAGGTAACTGTATACTAATCAAAGGCCATAGAAAACAAAGAACAAGGGAGGTAGGAAAATTGTGAATGAGAAGAAAGATTAATGGACCAACAATAACTCCTGAAACATGTTTCCAAATTGCATGGCTCTTTGGGCAGGGATAACTGTGTACAAATCCTTTGGAGGGTGATCCTGAGAGTCTGGAACATTCATATCATAGAGTCTAATGCATCACAAGCTTCAATAGAATAGAAATGACTCAATCAATGAGTTCATTGGGAAAGATGGGGATAGTGATGGGGATAGTCAGGGTGCTTCTTTTACAGAAAAGATTATGATTGGACCTGGTTATTGATTGTTTCACTAAACACCAAATGGAGCAATTCATAGACCATGTTGGGTGACCAGATCAATGTGTGCGAAGGATTTGGTTGAGATGAGGGTGATTTGGATTCTGAATGAGGACTTTCAGATGGAATTTTTTCAGAAGTAACAAAAGCTAATTGTGACAACCTCTAAACAACCACACCTTTGAGTGAGTACTTCAACTTTGTTTATATTAGTTTAAACACACTTCGAATGTATGTGATAATATTGGCTGTGGTCAACATGGACTGCTAAGTTCATTCAACTTACAAGATAGAATTCCTTTGGAACATCTATCTCTTCGGAACTATGCATCCTTTCACAAATGTTCCAAAGACCATTCACTTTTACTCTAAGACTTCTATTTACTTTCAAATATCATTCAAGTACTGCAACATTTCTGATTGATACCACTAACCATACATTTATCTACAATTCCTATCATTGATAATTCAATTCTGACATGGACATAGAAAACAAAATAGGAGAGCCCTGACATCATCCCCCGCCTCAATACAAGTCATCCCAACATGCATGCCCATCTAAAGTTTCAGCAGCAAATCCCTGTGATAAATTCCCTCACACTCTGCCACACAGAGGTATGTAGAATCTCAATCTGGAAACCCTCTTGTGAGTCATGGATGTTGAGGGTGATATTGTCCTAGGGAGGTGCACGTGCTAGATATCTTCAGAAATGTGCCTCTTGTGCTATCTCCCCTGTGGCATTTGTCCTTGTATTCCCAGTGTACCTCTCAAAGGTGTATGCCATGAAGGAACGTCAAGGAAATACCAGGTTGCCTGGGATGTAGGTCTGGTGATAAGGATGGTTGGGGTTTTGAGGATGCCATTGGGGAAGCCATGCACATGGAGGTTTAGTAGGTATGGAGCATAGGCTTTCTTGTGATTGATCAGGGACTACTTTGATTTTAGTGTGTCATTCAGTGGTTGGAGGGGAAAGGACTTAAGTTGTGACATGGTAGTGGTTGTAAAACTTGTGAGATATTAGGTGAGATAGGGGTGACTGTAGCTTATATATGGTTGCAAATGAATTGAAGGGACTTAAACTTTATTATAATCTAATTTCTGCCTAATGTCATGTGTTGAGGCCTTTCCCAGTGTCCAATCAAAGAGAGCTCATTAAGGGGCTTTGGGTGTTTTGATTAAGTTTTCATAAGGCTGAAAGAGGATAGAGGCATACAGGGCAGCTGAGATGCATTGGGGGTGTTGAGATTAATTCCTAATCCCTGTGTATTGCTCATTGTATGGGGACTTTTTACATAAGCAAATGCACCATTAATTCCTGAAGATGTGGGAATCCTCTCTTTGATCAAGCATTCACCATCTGTTCTCCAGGTATGTGTAGTTACATTATCATTTCACTAATATATCTTTGATAGAGCATTTACCATCTGTTCTCCAGTGTCTGTGATCATCCTTCAGCACTCTATGTAGAGATGTTGCAAGCTCGCACCTTAGGTATCACGTCACCTGTTGAGATTACCTAAGTCACATTGTAACTAAAGTTTTCTTCATCGAATTATAACAATCTCCCAAGTGAAAATCACTTCATTCAAGGGGAAAATTAACATAATTTGACCACACCCATATTGGATGACCTGAGTGTACTGGCTCATCCTCTTACCCTTCTTGACAACTGCAAAAATGTACTCGATCTGAATTTCCCCTACAATGTCTGAAGACTGCAATCCAGTTTTCTCTGCACTTACCGATGGGAACTATGCAGAATGGGAGATATGCATGGAAGCAGATTTGGTGGAACAAGGATTGTGGGAATACATATTTGGGATGGTTGTGAAGCCATAAGGTGATACAGCTGGTGCCAGGAAGGCTGCTCTGGAGTATGAGATGAAAATGAGGCAGACAAGGCCAGAATGATCAAGAAGGTCACAGCCGGTCAGTTGCCTCATATGAAGGATCTCGACCCAAAGAAGGTCTGGGTGGAATTGTGGCGCATCCATCAGGCCTGAGACTTTGGTTTGAAGCTGGTGATGCGACATGCATTCATCAATGCTAGGATGAAAATGGACAAATCCCAGGAGGTTGTGGAGACTATGGCCTCGTGGCTTGGCAGAGTGAAAGGGATGTGCCTCAGTCTTGAGGCCATTGGAGTAGATGTGACCAATGATGATGTTATCCTCATGCTCACAAATGGGCTTCCTGCAGTCTACAGTCAAATTGTGATCATGTTGGATGTCGCTCGTGCAGAGGATATCACACTCGATAATGTTATCACCCGGCTTGCAAATGAGGAATGATGACAAGATATTGATATTGTCAAAAGGGAAGAACAAAAGAAACTAGGAGAATCTGTGCTTGTTGCCAAGAAAGGACAAGACTTCTCGGACATTACCTGTTATTCTTGTGGGAAGAAGGGACACTTTTGGTCTCAGTGCCTGGAGAGGAAAGGAGAGGTGGGAGAGACAGCTGCTGTTGCACTCAGTTCAGGTGATCTATTTGTGTTTTAAACTACATGGTGCTTTGCTCGAGAAGGTGTGTAGAGATATTGCAAGCTTGCACCTTAGGTATCATGTGTCCTGTTGAGATTACCTAATTCACATTGTAACTAAAGTTTTCTTTGTCAAATTATAACAATCTCCCAAGTGAAAATCACTTCATTTGAGGGGAAAATCAACACTCTAGGCCTCAGGATTTACCATCAACAGGGGGGCCTGGGGGTTTTGCCTGTGAAACTCAAGAAATTAGTCTTTTTGACCCTGTGACATCTTCAACAGGTAGCCAAAAGTCATTGGTGACTCCATAGCCCTTCCAACATATGAGGTACTCTGGTCTTCCTTGGAAGATCCTGCTGTCCAATTTTTTTTCTCATCAATTTATTTGACCACAGGCTGCTGTCCAATACTGCCTCTACTTCATACAGACAATCAAGTATCTTGACCTCCTTCCTTGATGCCAGGGCAGAGCTTGCACTTTGCAACCTGTACGTCCAGGTCCGGGCTCTACAGTACTGTAACTTAGCAAAGATTTTGCTACTCGTCCTGGTACTGCTTCAGATGATCGGGTGTATCGCTCACAGCTGCTAATCGGGAATTCGGTTGCTTTTCCTCATTCTTTGGGAGCTCTTCCACGCATTCAAGCGGTTGCTTTGGCTCCAAAAACTACTTCTTAGTGTTGTCAAATCTTCGTAGGAATAGCATTGCCCTTGCTTTTTATCACTAAACACTGACGATAGTCTTGACAGTGGAAATGATACCACCATGGCGCAGACACTGGTTTAAAGCAGTGGTTATAATTTGCAATAACAAACGAGACGGAATGTCACAGTCAAGCTATCTGTGACGCCTATTATAGGTACTGCCATCGTGCCAGCTAAGGGATATCCCACTGGTCATTAGCGTCGCATAAGTATACTTTGAAGGTATTCATGCACAATTTATCTTGCTGTAACCAAGTGCTAGCAAGGTGACCTTCAAGCCCTGCTTCTTTCTATGGCATACACTAGAACATAAGACCGTGCTCCACATTTATTGATTCAGGGTCATGTCGACCCGAAGCACTCTTGTCCTGGACACCCAGAGCCGTCGTGCAATTGCGTTTTAAACTGCTATGCGGGAATTTGCGATTATGTAAAATTCAAATTCTCGCCTGTCGCATAATTGAAAGAAGTCTGAATCAAAACGTGGGATGGGAACCTAGGTTATCTCCTTTTTACCTCATTAACATTAAATGTTTGAACTGCACGGAACAGTTACGCGTGTGGACGTTGTCCTTGTAGCGATTGTGTTTGTGTTCACACTTCGAATTCTTTTTCGGCGGCGTATTCCTGAAGGTGGCTTGTATAGCTTGATCGTATGCTGATTGACACCTTCCTGACCCAGCTGTGCAGGGTTACGTCTACCGCCAGGGCCTCCAAGGAAAGTGATCGTAGGGAATGTCTTCGACATGCCCACACAACAGGAGTGGGTGACCTTCTCACAATGGGCGAAGGCATATGGTACACCCCCTTGTATTCAGGATATATACCCTCTGTTGATGCTTCGAGTCCTCAGGCGACCTCGTTTATCTCAATGTGTTTGGGCTATCCATAGTGGTAATCAACTCGATGGACATTGCTTATGAATTGTTTGAGAGGCGATCGTCAATTTATTCCGATAGAGGTGATTTCCCTATGGCTGGAGAATTGTATGTGTATATTTCTCGTAGATATTGGTTACTCTGACTATGTACTATGTACTAGAATGGGTTTTGATTGGAGTGTGACCCTCCAGCACTATGGGGAGCAATGGCGTCGCCACCGCAGGTTGATTCATCAAAAGTTCCATCCTGCCGCCGTAGCCGAATATCAGCCTATTCAACTCAAACATACACGGTTCTCATCGTACTCCTTTCGTAGATTGACTACAAATCTTATTATGAAAATATAGGGGTTTACTTCGACGACTCTACGAGGCTCCTGATCAGTTCGTCGAACACCTACGGCATACTTCCGGCGCAATAATCATGGAGGCATGTTGCTTGTTCTTGTAAATTGGCACTGCACTTCATACACTGGCGTATTCTCACCTCACAGATCGTATATGGAATTAAAGTGCTCCCCAAAAATGATCCCTATATTGCTACTGCCGAGGAGGCTCTAACTGCTCTCATCGAGGCAGGAAATCCCGGAGCGTTTCTTGTCGACACACTCCCCATACGTTCGTCACACTCATCAGTAGTTCTCCTTTGATTATGTCTCTCACAAGGTTGTGTCAGTGAAGTATGTCCCAGAGTGGTTCCCTGGAGCAGGATTCAAAAGAAAGGCTAGGCTTTGGCGCAAGTCTGTACTAGAGATGAATTCTGCCCCATTTGAAGCTGTCAAGGCAGCTCTTGTGAGTTTCACATTATTCTCGCGCATTGTCTTCCTGAGTAGTTTCTAGAAGTCTGGAAGTGCAAGCCCATCTTTCGCGTCGTCACTGTTGGAAGAAATTGCCATCAAAGGTGATGCTCCTCCTGGACAAGAGGAAGCCATACGGGACACAGGAGCCACTCTCTTCGCTGGGGGAGCAGACACGGCATGTCTTTCATACTTCCTCAGTTGGTGTCTAAAGCTTACTACAGATCTTCGCAGACGGTGACCGCACTTCATACGTTCTTCCTTGCCATGGCTCTCTTCCCAGAAGCCCAACGAAAGGCTCAGGAGGAGCTTGATGAAGTGATAGGGTTAAATCGGCTTCCGGAATATTCAGACCGTAAGAATTTACCATATGTCAATGCTTTGTGCAAAGAGGTATTACGGTGGCATCCTGCCATACCTCTCGGTGTCCCCCACCGTGTCACCCAGGACGATATATATAACGGGTATTTCATTCCCGCGGGAAGTTTTGTATTCGGAAATACATGGTGATTGACAGCCCACGGCCCCATGTCTCAATGTAAGACATTGACTTCACTGGACAGGAAACTGCTTCATGACGAGGCGACGTATGGTGTAGAGACCGATAAGTTCCGCCCTGAACGCTTTCTTACTCCAGGTGTCAAAGATCCGAATGCAACTTTTGGATACGGTAGACGGTAAAAATTCTTCATATAACTTGGAGTTTGTTTTCTTATGCTCCGTTTCAATAGAATATGCCCTGGTCGTTATCTCGCAGATAACACCATATATATAGCTGTGGCCTCGATCTTGAGTGTATTTAATATTGCTACTTCAAAAGAAAGCAGTGGAAAGGATACTCCTACAAAAGCTGCCTTTGAATCTGGATTCTTTTCGTGGGTCATTATTCTTGACTTGAGTATGCGATTGTTAAATACACTTCCTATTATCCAGTCGTCCTGTGGAATTCAACTGCACAATCTGCCCACGATCTGACACCGCCAAGAACCTTATTCTTCAGGAGATTAATTGTTAACCAAATGGATTAAGCGAATCATATTTGGAATACGCGGATCCTCATGGATCACTCGTCTACCATCCTTAGGGTATAAACGCAAATGGGGGGAATATTATGACTTCTCTTTTACAACTTCTGCGGCCTAACTACGGAATATCAAGAATGGTAGTGGGTGACCTGAAACTATTCTCGTCGAAATTCTTCACTTAGCTCTTCATCGGCTCACATCAGTTAAATCGTATAGTAGAGCCTTTCCCCTGGTTCCTGCTGTAGCACCAAAATCTTGAGTCGCCCGCATAAGTAATGAGTTGAACCCTCTATGATGCTCGGCGTTTCGTAGTGCATAAGAACCTTTCCAGACGACTTGGAGAATGGCGCTGCCAGCCGGAGGTGTATGTAGCTGCGAGCCGTCCCTCCGATGGGAATTACTATCCCCGTTAGTTTGAAGATAAGACGTGCAGCTACCTGAACAGGGGTTGCAGAGGACTAGTGCAGCTGTCTATCCGGCCACCGACTGATTTACTAATGTTGATCTGCATATCCATTGTACTTTGGTATTCAAAGGGTCTTCTGCTCACATAAATTTGTTATCATTGAATGGCTACCTACCCCTCCTCACCAATATGCAAATTTTGCAAAGATATATGCATCACTGGAAGCATAGGAAAGTTTTGCTATCAGGAGAATTCTCAAAAAAACCTGGAATTGTTGTTAAATGTTTCTACAGTGTTCTGAACCATAGAATCACAGAAAAGCTTAATACATTTTCATATCACCATTATATTTGAAGTTCAACACTTCAAATACCCCCATTCACTCATCTAGGGTTTTCTAGGTATCAGGAGGGAAAATTATAATAAAACATCATAATCCTGAAAAAACATTACCAAACTTGAAGTTTTCTAAATTTTATACTTAAGAATATTATAATACAACCACCTTTTAAAGTTTTCTTCAGAGTTTTCATGATAGGAAGCCCCCAGCAGACTACAAGTTTGCACCCACATCAGACCATACGTGTCAACATCCCACAGGAATGTTGCCAGCATCGGCGAAGGCTCGCGGTAGGCAATATCTTTCTGTGGTGATGGACTCTATTAATTGTAAATTATAGCTTTGGTGCGACACACCATCCGTCGTACTTTAGCTACTGTCACAGAACCTCCTGTTCGTCGATACGGTGGGCTCAAAGACCAGGTAAATATCCTTTATTAATTTCTGGCATTTTGTACTTAATTTTGATCACTTGTTACCATAGGATCGTATATTCACAAATGCGTACTGCCGGCATGATCATGGTATCAAAGGTGCCCAGGTTTGTGGCACTACTGGTATTCCGTTGAGGTGTTCACATCAGGACTATATAGAGTCGTGGCGATTGGCATCGCACAAAGGACATTCTACTTAAAGGAGATTCATGGATTATTCAAACCATAAAGGATTCTGGTCTCCGAGGACGCGGCGGTGCTGGCTTCCCAAGTGGGCTTAAATGGAGCTTTATGAACAAGCCTGGATGGGAAAAGGATAAACGGTGTGTCCAGTTTCTATATTAGTTCAGCGAACAGTATCTGAACTGTGGCAGTCCACGGTACCTAGTTGTGAATGCAGACGAAGGCGAGCCAGGGACTTGCAAAGACCGTGAGATCTTGCGCGGTGACCCTCATAAACTCGTCGAGGGTTGTTTGGTGGCAGGACGTGGCATGAATGCTACCGCAGGTATATTCTATTCGTTTTGTGACGATGCCATCGTCTTACCGTCTCCTAGCTTATATCTACATTCGCGGAGAGTTTTATCAAGAAGCTTCCCATCTTGCTCAAGCTATTAAAGAAGCTTATGCAGCAGGTTTCATTGGACCCAACGCCTGCGGGTCCGGCTACAGTTTCGACGTGTACCTCCACCGCGGCGCCGGCGCTTATATTTGTGGAGAGGAGACAGCCCTCATAGAGAGTCTTGAGGGCAAACAAGGAAAACCACGTCTCAAGCCCCCATTCCCTGCGGATGTTGGGTTATTTGGGTGCCCTAGCACTGTTGCCAATGTGGAGACTGTCGCCGTCGCACCGACTATCTGCAGGCGTGGCGCACCATGGTTCGCTGGGTTTGGCAGGGCGCGTAACCAAGGCACCAAGCTATTCTGTATCAGTGGGCATGTGAATAACCCTTGCGTAGTGGAGGAAGAGATGAGCATCCCGTTGAAGGATTTAATTGAGAAGCATTGTGGTGGAGTACGAGGCGGCTGGGATAACTTGCTTGGAATTATCCCTGGCGGGAGCTCTGTCCCTGTCCTTCCAATCAAGAAGTGTGAGGAAGTTCTGTGAGTTGTCTTACCCGTGTATGTCAGGGTTTTGCTGACTCGGTACCTTATCCAAGGATGGACTATGACTCACTCAAGGATGCCCAGAGTGGGCTGGGAACAGGTGCAGTTATCGTTATGGACAAGAGCACTGATATTGTCAAGGCTATCGCTCGATTCTCCCACGTAAGTTTTACTCGTAGTTGGCCTCCCTGTGATCTCTAAGTGGTGTCGGCTTTGTTCTCCCGCTGACGCTATGGTTGCGATACAGTTCTATAAACATGAGTCATGTGGGCAATGCACTCCTTGCAGGGAAGGTACAACCTGGATGATGAACATGATGGATCGTTTCGTCGAAGGCAGGGCACATACGCGGGAGATCGACATGCTCCTGGAGTTGACGTATGTACCAACTCTCCTATTTTCTCCAACCTCCTTGATTTTACACTCTCCCTCGCCCATTTGAACCACCAAACTTAATATGAACTTAAATTCATACACTATATAGGAAACAAGTTGAAGGAAAAACTATCTGCGCCCTGGGCGATGCTGCTGCATGGCCTATCCAGGGACTTATGCGCCATTTCCGTGAGTATATTTGATAAGGTCGTTTACCGTGCACGCTCCCTTCCGTTGTCTTTATAACTTTACTTCTTCTCATAACTTCCGCTTACCTTCACACGTTCCTTTATCTCCAGGACCCGAAGTAGAAGCGCGAATCGCTGCTTTCCGGGCAGATAATGGCCCAGTTCTCTTTGGTGGCCGTTTGAAGTCGGAGACGGACTCCACCCTTGCTCTTCCGGATAATCTGGGAGCACATTTGGACGCAGACGCTGCGCGCGTGGCGGGGACCGCATCCGTTTCTGCACCATGAGAAAGTGGTTGGATACGTGAGAGATATCGGATATGAATGATCGAAGTAAAATCCGATGGGATAGGTACGGTTGATTGATCGTATACCTCTTCAGACAGTTCATTTCTTCCCCTTCCCCTTTCTCTACTTTTCTTCAACCGTTTAGCACTCACTGGGTATGTTATTGATCCAGTCATGTTGTAGAATAAGTAGAAAACATCAGAATATTTTGCATCTTACGCGGATGTGTTGCACACCGTTATAGTCAACTAGAGTTGAAGTCGGCGTTGCGACATGGTTTGTCTGTATACTATATCCATAGCGTCACGCAATTAACAAAAACGGACTAAGGCCGCGCTGAACACAAGGCGCGGGTTGATTTCCGTAAGATTCAAGAACCGGCACAGTTCGAGCTCAAGCTCTGAACAACACAACCATCCTGATTATCGATCGATCTTCGAAATTTGTCGAGGGGAAAACAAAGTTGGCGTTTCGACGTGCAGTTTAGCTATCATTTGGATAAAAAAAAGAACACAACAGTATGGAATGTGGACATTTTATAAGATTGGAAATTGTACGTGTCTTTTAGGTCTAAATTCCACTGTACATCATTATACAGGTAGCACAGTAACAAACATACGGCAATTCCCATTCCAAATTTATCACATCAACATCAATGATCCCACCTGTTCTAAATATTCTTACAAAAGTCTTACACGCTAGATTCTGTCGCCGGTCTAATCCGTGTAACTCGTTTCTCCTTTCTTGATAGCCAAATCAAGAGCTTCAGCTACAGGTGTCGGGCCGCCAATAACGTCGAGCGTGAGGCCATGGGCGTCGGGCCGGGAAGCGAGGTGGTATAATGTCGTTGCGACATCATCTCTCTAAATTACATGTCAAAAACTTAGGATAAACTACGCTTGGTGAATATCCACGTACCGGAACCGAGGTCGTCACATGCGTACGACCAATTTCCACACGCCCCGTTCCAGGCCCATCAATAAGTGCTCCAGGGCGTACGATCGTCCACCGGAACGCCGTGCGTGCAACCAGGTTTTTATCCGCTTCGAACTTCCACTTAAAGTACGCCTCCATCGCACCATGACCCCTTCTTGACATCTCTTTATCAGCTTCGTTGTAATACGCTGGGAACGTTTCCAGCTTGTCCGGGTTCCGGGTGTCGATAGAGCTCACGAGTATAACGCGTGGCTTCTCCCCCTGCACAGCTTCTACGGCATCGAATACCTTCACAGCACCCTCATAGTCGACCGTACGCACGCGCTCAGGCCCGCCTTTTCCCCCGGCACCTGCAGAGAAATAGACGAGCTGTGCGCGTGTCTCCGTGAAGAGCGCCGTGAATGCGGAAATCGGCGCTTCTTCCAGGGAGAGAACACGTGGGGTCGCAGAGAGAGCTGTTATAGCGGAGGCCTGGTCCTGGCTGCGAATCACGGAGGTGACAGTGAAGGCATTTTGCACGAGGATTCGGGCAAGGGAAAGTCCAATCTAAGGCAAAGATTAGAGAAAGGGTAAGGAGAGGAAGAAACTACAGACTTTTCCGTTGCCGCCAACTATGACTACGTTGCTCATGACTGTGTAAAGAAACAAGCAGACGCCTGAAGGCGTGTGACGTCAGAACTAGAAGTTACTCCTCCGCCTAGCCAAACAAATTGAAGTAGTCACATGCTGTATAAATCTCTCCTCGGAAAACAACAAGGACGAAATGTTCTCCCTCAGGTAACGTATACTCAAGTCCCAGTTGAGCGAAATACGATACACACTCTTGGTTGTTCAGTTCTCAAAGAAACTCCTTTCATTGGCTGCAGTGGCGATTGCTAGAAATGCAGCTTCTTTTCGCTATAAGTATTCAACACCCATTGGCTTTATGGAGCGTGCAAGGTAGCACATCGACCGCTCATCCAGCAAAATCCTTGCGGCTTTTGCTACTTCGCATAGGGTGGCATACCGGGTCCTTTCCTCGATCCTGTCATGGTCCCGAGTATAAGAGGGTCATTTTGGGGGCGGGTGTGGGAAAATCACTGACTGAGACTTTGATTCTATTTCCTTGGGAATTTTTTGTATTTTTGTTTTGGCAGTTCTGAGGTGGCCACTGCTGGTGCTGTCCTTGTAACACCGTACTCTTGCAGCAGAGAAAAGATATGTGCATCCCAAGAACACACCCACATACCACAACTTGGACGGAATAAGCGAGAACATTACTTTTCATGAGTTTCTCCTTGGAACACGAGGCATAGTCCTCGCCCTGGTGTTCGCCTTGCGCTCCTTTGCATGACTGGTAAAATCTATATCCTATCCGGACGACAGCTGGTACCTGAGAGAGAGTAGGAGACGCAATATAGCGAACACGCATACACAGGATCACCTCTTCGTTTACGGCGTGCAAAAAATCTACCAACGTACCATCAACGCAGTCGGTATCCGTAAATCTGACAAAGGCAGACACATTCTCAATTATCCCCGCAAAGACTCAAACTCGATAAGCACCCAGGATGATCTTCTTCAGGTTAGTGGTCGAAGTGTATTGGCGCATTAGATGGAATAGAAGAGAAATGGATAGCCATAAGTAACCGATTCTATTCTAATTGCTATCGATCGCTTGATCATAAACGTTTGGACCCCCCTCTGGATGGCTCGACATTGCGGCCCTGGTCTCACAATACAGAGAACAACCCAACCTGAGGTACGGACGTAATCACCGTATCGATACGTGCCGCCAATACAGACGACACGGTTTCTCATAGAACTTATTGCCATCTGTTGCCAATTTGCATTTTCACGTCCTGAGACAATGATCAATATAGCGCAGAAGACCAGTGTCAGGTGGGGCACAGTTAGCCTTGATAACGGATGTGTCCGTAGAGGTGGAGGGATGTCGGGTATAGGGTCCGAGAACTTGCGCCTGGTCTGTGGCCATGAGGAGAATGCATCACCTTGAGTCTGTGACTTCTCTTCCATTGGCAATTGTAGCGGAAGTTCGAAGAACATGTCGTGGAGAAACTTAGCAAGACCAATGATTTAGGCGAACTATCGGGTGGGATTTTTGTTGCAATTTGAATTTCCACATTGTGCGAAAATTTCAGGTATCGGCGGGCGTGGGCTGCTGCCATCCTTGAATCACATACTAGGAGGGGGAGAGCCTGTCGGGGTTTCAAACTTACTCTGACCAATGGCACACAACAAAGACAAAAATCTTGGTGCTATCGTAGTCGATCCCCTCACAGACTCTGATTGTCATGCCTACACATATTCGGAACCTGTGGAATGAACGAACGGTCTATGGATATCCCCGAAAGCGCCCCTAGAGCAGTCCTAATCATCAATATATTCGATTGTGACACGCATAGATTCTGCGTGGAAATGGGGTAGAATGGAACCATCAAGTACGTCTATCTCCTAGAAGCATACGTCCCCTTGCGCCTAATCGCGGTATGCCAGACTCTCCGTATAATAGCGGAAAGTTGAACTTCCTACCAGTGATTGGGTGAGCTAGGAAGCTACCGCCTGTCTCGATCTCAAGGGGGACACAAGCATGTACTAATATTGATCAAGGATACTCCGTGCTTCCGGACACGCTTAAATTATTATAACAGAGACACAGGCACTTCACAGAGACTAATAAATCAGGGTTCAACACCCTAAAAAGTTATTATTATGACTCATGGATTAAACTCCAGAGCACACACATGTCATGATCATATCCTCTCATACACTGATTTCCGAATAATATCCTCCAAACAACTCTGAAGATTACCTTTGGAAATCTGAATCACCTTTGCCTTATTCCTTTGCCTATATTTAATCTGGTCACTCAACACAGTCCATATAACACTCCATTTGATGTTTAAGGAAACAATGATTGGTCAGGTCCAATCATGATCTTTTCTTAGAAAGAAATACCCTGACTATCCCCATCACTATCCCCATCTTTCACAATGAACTTATTGATTGAGTCATTCCTGATCCATCAAAGCTTGCGATGACATCCCATATCATCAGGCTATATGATATGAACATTCCAGACTCTCATAATCATCCTCTGAAAGATTTGCACATGGCTATCCCTATCCGAAGAGCCATGCAACTTGGAAATATGTTTCAGGAGCTATTGTTGGTCCGTTAATCTTTTTCCTCATTCACAATTTTCCTACTTCCCTTGTTCTTTATTTTCAATGGCCTTTGATTAGTATATATGTACCTTAGCTACTTTCCGACCCTCACGGACTCTTTCCCATTTGCCTTCTCTTCTGAACCCTTTGGTATATAAGTAGCACATTCACATGTATATTCCCTAGTTCAATTATTGTTCATCTACTTGATTGTTCTACTCCAACCTGCCAACTCGTCGTGAATTGCCTTGAAAAGCAACTTCACATTTGAGTAAGTACTCTAACTTTATCTATATCAGTTTAAACACATTTCGAAAGAATGTGAGACTATTGGCTGTGATTGACATGGGCTGCAAAGTTCATTCGATCTACGAGATAGAATCCTTTTGGAATACCTATCTCTTTGGAACTATGCACCTTTTCACAATCCTTCCGAAAGCCATTCACTTTTACTGTAGGATTTATATTCACCTTCAATTATCATTCTATTACTATTAGAAACTTTCCAAACAATACTACTAACACTACATTTATCTATGACTTTTATCCTTGATAATTGAATTCTGACAACACAACCCACAAGCATACAAGCTACTGCATACACCCACCATGCCACAAACACCCATGCATGTTCACCCTTGCATGCATATGTTCAACCAAAATGTCACCAAAGATAAACAAATATCTAAGCAGATGTTTATGATACACATGGACAGGAACTGATTGACTGCTGAGCATCATTGATGCTGTCTGCTTCAGGATGACCATGGACCTCCAGCTCCATCATGCAAGCATTTTCTTTCTATCTCTTCTTTTTTTCAGTATCAAAAGTATGTTGATCACTATCAATGTAGTTCTCAATGGTTTAGAAATGAGTTTCAAGAGGACTCTATAGGTAGAAAATTACCTACCCTTGTTTCAGATAAATCACCACCCCACTTCCTAGAATATCCCAGACTCATCCCATGACCCCAGTTTTACTTGCATATTTTAGATAGTCATCATAGTAGCTAAATCACTTAAATGAGGTTGTAGTTCTGTGAAATAAACAAGGCAGTGTAACTCCAAAAATCCTCTCAGACCTGCTACTAAATACACAAAGATTGTAGGTATGTAGAAAGAAATGAGAAAACATATCTCTTTGACTTGAAGTGGTAGTTTGAAAACAATGCAAAGGCTGGAGGGTGGCCTTTTGTATCAACTCAGTTTTGTGAGTCACTGTAGAAGCCAGACTGCTGCATGTGCTCTGTTTAGCTCCACAGTTTCTCTTGGTCTGACTTTTTCCACTTCTATCTGCTTCTTTGTTTCTGCAAACTTCTCTCCAATCAACCCCCATACATTCCCTACTCCTTCCAATATCTTTTCAATTAAGGACTTCTGCCTTTGTCTCCAAGGGCCTAAGTCCTTGCATCCATATACCATTGCTAGCATTAGTTTGTGCCTATCCTCCCACATTCTTTCTTGCCATTTGGGGGATTTTTTCATTTTCGAAGCCAGGGCTTTGTATACTCCATCCAATTCCAGGTCAAAGTTCTTCCTGGTGTTGGACCAAGCCTCTCTCTCTGCTTTGATGGTGGGGTCCACATATTTTGTTAACAGGTGTGTTTGGCTTCGTGGGTAATAAGAAATATAAGAGAAATGTTTTTGTTTATTTTTATTGATTTTACCTGGTTTTATTTGATGTATATTGAGGCTTGAATCTAATGTGCTTGAGTCAGCGCTAAAATTCTTATTTAGCCAAAAATGTATTGTGATGCTGGGGAAGTACTGATGTGGGAACAATCTGTCAGTGCTTAATGTTTGCATGCAGTTGCATGAACACTTGTAGATAGAGATAACAAGTAAACTTAGCAAAAATGAGACAATGATTGATCTTAATAGGACCTTTGATTTGATAGTGAATAGCCAGCGACAATTGGCTATCAGAGGAACAGTGACAAAGATATTAAGCAAGTTGTTCAGAATATGAGCAGATTGCTGGAGCTTCACTGCATTGAATTCTGATGGGAACTACAAGTGTATTTAAACAAAACAGTAGCTAGGATGTGTGTCTTGTGGATGGTGAGGAAAGATAGGGGTTCTGGGGTCTGTATCTACATGGGGAGATTTTTGTGCTAAAACAAAAGTATCTACTTGAAAACATCATGAAACCGATTTGTGATTGCTCAGAACTACAGATCATAGGGTTAACAAATTTTGGTGAATGAAAAGAACAAGAAAATTTGATTGGAATAATCCTGAAACTCTTTCCAAACATCTGGGTGCTTGTTCTAAATGAAATCAAAGCATGGAAGCTTTAGTCACAGATTGGTACCCTTAGACATGGATGGAAATTGATTGTTGATTGCCACTTGTATCTTTGGCAGTGTAAGGGCAACCCTCCTAGCACTCACAGATGCCTAGTAGAGGGGAAATCCAAAGTTATATATATGCAAGGAAATACAGTAAAGGGAACTCTTACCTAGTAGAGGGGAGATCCAAAGAGAAAACCCTAGGGATCCCCTCTACTAGTGAAAAGACTATATACGACTACCTAACGCCCAACCAGGGGTATTCCTATGCACTGTCAACCCTGCCCGACTTCTATCCCCATAAGGTACTTTGCCCCTGACGAAGGTCGGATGTCGGGCCGATGTTTGATCTGATGTTCGGGCCACACTCTGAGGTTGGCTGAGGTCTAGGGTGGTCCGCGACCTCGGATCTGCAATCAGAGACTTTGGGTCAGGGATCAGAGACTTTGGATCGAGGTTCTCATCCTTTGGACTTGTGCCTCAAACAAGTGAAGGCATCCAAGGTGTAGAACTCAGTGAAAGTCAGTTGTCCCCTGACAGGCAGTGTTTCAGATGCATGTGGTTGCTGATCAGTAGTTATTTGAGCATGATCATATCCGAGGGTATGTATGCATATGTTTGTGATCAGTTGCATTTGGGATCATTCATCCAGTTGAATTGAAAATAAACAAAATAATTATAAGTTAGCATTGAATTGAACCCATAATCTATTGTGATTGTTTTTGCTTTTCTGTTTTCTCTGAGGTGGCTCTGCTGATGCCTCACAGTGATTACTTAATCAGATAATAACAGTGGGGGCTTTTCCTTCTGTTCAATATCCAACCCAACATTGATGGCTTCTGATACTGGGTCTGGCTCCAACTCATTGGTTTCTGGGGAGGTAGCTTGACTTAGGTCAATATCCATCCTCTCCGGTGAGCTAGATTGGCATGGTCTTTGTATTTCACCTTTTACCTTTTTCTTTGAACTTCTTTTGATGGAGTCCCCTTCCTTGGCTTTTTTGAATGAGGAGGATCTGGTATCTGCCTCCATCTGCAAGTACATGCGTTTATTCAGCTTTGTTTTTGATTTGGGTGTTTCCTAATCAAAGTCAGCCTTATTCTTTCAAGTTAAGAGGATAATACCATATTGGTTTGTTTTTCCAGGTGCTCTGCTTTTGGTTTAGGATTTTGTTGAAAGCAAGTTTCTAACAAAATTGTCAGAATCCAATTATTAAAGAAAAGTGTTATGGATAAATGCATTGTTAGCAATAACGTTAGAAAATGTTTTCACACAAAGAGAATGGTATTCGAAAGTGAAGGGTAATCCTACAGTAAAAGCGAAGGGCTTTCGGAATGTTTGCAAAGAAGTGCATAATTCCGAAGAGATAGATATTCTGAAAGGATTCTATCTCGTGGATCGGATGAACCATGTAGTTCATGCCAATCACACCCAATGAGATTACATTCTTTCAAAGTGTAATCAAATCCAAATTAATAAGTTTTATAGGACTTACTTCGAAATGAAGTTGTTCTTTTCAATTGTTCACGACAAATTGTTAAGCCAAGTAGATCAATCAAGTAGACGTGCAATAATTGAACTAAGGAATATACATGCGAATGTGCTAGGACGTTCGGAGGCAAGGGCGAATGGGGAGTGGTCCGTTAAGGATCAGAAAAGTAGCTAAGGTACATGTATGCTAATCAATGACCATAAAAAATAGAGAACAAGGGTGGGGTGAAAATTGTGAATGGGAAAAGGGTTTAACAAACTAGGAATAAATCCTGAAACCTGTTTCCGAATCATATGTCGTTTTGGGTAGACGAACTCTTGTTTCACTTCCTTAAACGACGGTCCTGAGTGTCAGGGATGAACGCATCCACATATTGAATCGTATGTATTGTCACCATAAGCTTTTAGAAGCATAGAATCGACCCTGCCATTGAGTTCCTAGAAATAGATGGGGATAGTGATGGGGATAGTGTAGATGCTTCTTTTCTGAGGAAAGGCTAATAATAGAACCTGATCTCTTGGTTGAGTCCTTGTGATGTTGCTAGGACGATTCAAGGTGTTAAGGGTGACGAAGTGTTGAACGGTTCATGTGTGACGAGTTTTACGACGATTCAGGTTCCAGAGAGTCGATTTGGAAACGTGATGTTCGGGTGGTTCGGAAGGCGAAATAGACCATAAATCATGATCGTGACAAAAATGCCACAGCAGAGCCAGGCTATTTTTCAAATCTATTTATTTGTCTGCTTGTTTGTTTTACATTGGTATCTATCTGTTTTACCCTAGTTGTTTAAACTTGAGTCAGTTTTCCTCTAAGCTATCTCTTTACTTCAGGGTTTTAATAAGGATTGAACAGTTTTCATTATTCTAGTATCAAAGGACCTTGTGAAGTTTGAGGACAGCCTAAAGGGTACCATCATATTGGAGTTAATTTGACTCTTTGAAATATGGTTTCATATTTACAGTGGTGTTGCACCACCATGTTGGTTATCAGATTGCATTTATTTGTCTACGTTGTTTGTTATACATAGGTGTCTATCTGTTTTACCCTGGTCTCCCAAAACCTGGTTCAGTTTTCCTTTAAGCTATCTCTTACTTCAAGGCTTAATTAAGGATTGAAAAGTTTTCATTCTCCTTTTATTAGAGACCTTGTCAAGTTTGAGAATGG
>QMFG01003197.1:0-11164 GCA_003314545.1 Ramaria sp. MG151
TATGATATGAATGTTCTAGGCCCTCAGGATCACCCTCCGAAGGATTTAGGGATGGTTAGTTCTACCCAAAGAGCCATGCAATTCGGAAACATGTTTCAAGAGTTATTGTTTGTCCATTAATCTTTTTCTTCATTCACAATTTTCCTACCACCCTTGTTCTTTGTTTCCTATGGTCTTTAATTAGTATACATGTACATTGGCTACTTTCTAACCATCACGGACTCATTCCCATTTGCTCTTTCTTCCGAATGGTTCAGTATATAGCTAGCACATTTGCATGTATATTCCCTAGTTCAATTATTGTATGTCAACTTGATTTCTCTGCTCATATTTTCCAACTCGTCTTCAACTCACCTTGAACAACAACTTCATATTTGAATCATTGGCTGTGATCGACATGAACTGCAAAGTTCATTCGATCCACGAGATAGAATCCTTTCGGAACCTCTATCTCTTCGGAACTATGCATTTCATTCGCAAACATTCCGAAAGCCATTCGCTTTTACTGTAGGATTTCTATTCACTTTCAAAAACCATTCTATCATCATTAGGAATATTTCCGAACAGATTCACTAACCCAACATTCATCCGTATCTTTTATCACTGATATTTGGATTCTGACACTCAGGCACAACTGGCTCACCCACTACAATCTGTTGATTTAATAAGAAATGAAATGGAAATGTTTTTATATTTATTTTCCATTTTATTTGGATTTTGTTTGAGTTTTGCTCTAGTTGCTTGACCGCGCACAATAAGTGCTAGTTTTGAAATCTAAGTGAAAAATGTATTGAGTGGTGGTGGATGGACTGATGCTGATGCAAAATGTCAGCACTTAAAGATCATGTACTGTAATGTGAGCTTTGTGGATAGAGATAGGGCTTCAACTTAGCTAAATTGAAGTAATTGTTGAGTTGTATAGATGCTTTGAATTGAAAGCAAACGGCTGGTGACGATTTGCCAGCAATAAAGTGGTTGCAGAGATATAAAGCAAGAGATTCAGAATGTAGGGAACTTTGTGGAGATTTTCTGCATTAGATTATAGCAAGAACTACAAGTGTATTTATGCAAAACAGTAGCTAGGTGTCAGAATCCAATTATCAAAGTTGAATGTTATGAACAAATATATTGTTAGCAATAACATTGGAAAAGGTTTCCACATGAAGAGGATGGTGTCCGAAAATGAAAGGTAATCCTACAGAAAAAGCGAAGGGCTTTCGGAACGTTTGCGAAGAAGTGCATAATTCCGAAGAGATAGATATTCCGAAAGGATTCTACCTCGTGGATCGGATGAACCGTATGGTCCACGCCGATCACACCCAGCATGATCACATTCTTCCGAAGTGTAATCAAATTCAAAGTAATAGGTTTTATAGGACTTACTTCGAAATGAAGTTACTCTTTTTTGATTGTTCACAACGAATTGTTAAGTTGAGCAGATCAATCAAGTAGACGTGCGATAATTGAACTAAAGAACATACATGCGAATGTGCTACTTATATACTGGGACGTTCGGAGGCAAGGGCTAATGGGAAATAGTCCGTGAAGGATCGGAAAAGTAGCTACAGTACATGTATTCTAGTTAATGACCATAATGAATAGAGGACAAGAACGGGATAAAACTTGTGAATGAGAAAGGGGTTTAACGAACTAGAAATACACCCTGAAACCTGTTTCCAAACCGTATGTCGTTTCGGGTAAACGAACCCTTGTTTCACCTCTTTAAACAATGGTCCTGAGTGACGGGGATGAACTCGTCCACATGTGGAGTCATATGTATTGTTTCCATAAGCCTTTAGAAGCATAGAATCGACCCTTCTATTGAGTTCCTAGAAATAGATGGGGATAGTGATGGGGATAGTGTGGGTGCTTCTTTTCTGAGGAAAGGCTAATAATAGAATCTGGTTTCTTGATTGGGTCCTTGTGATGTTGCTAGGATGATTCAAGGTGTTATGGGTGACGAGGTGTTGGGGGGTTGTAGGTGTGACAAGTCTGCCGATGAAGCGGGTTCCGAAGAGTGGATTCGGAAATGTGATGTTCGGATGGTTCAGGTGGTTCGGATGGTTCGGAAGGTGGAACAGATCATAAATCATGATCGTGACAGGAGTAAGGATTCACTCTCTTGCATTGAAGCCAAGTGTAGTGAGGATTTGCCTTCTTGCAACGAAGCCAAGCGCAGCGAGGATTCACCCCTTGCAATGAAGCCGAGCATAGCGAGGGTTCACCCTGTCAGAATCCAATTATCAAAGATAAATGTTATGGACAAATGTATTGTTAGCAATAACATTAGAAATTGTTTCCACATAAAGAAGATGGTGTTCGAAAATGAAAGGCAATCCTACAGTAAAAGCGAAGGGCTTTCGGAATGTTTGCGAAGAAGTGCATGATTCCAAAGAGATAGATATTCCGAAAGGATTCTATCTCGTGGATCGGATGAACCGTACAGTTCATGCTGATCACACCCAGTATGATTACATTCTTTCGAAGTATAATCAAATCTAAAGTGATAAGTTTTATAGGACTTACTTCGAAATGGAGTTGTTCTTTTTGATTGTTCACGACAAATTGTTAAGTCAAGCAGATCAATCAAGTAGACATGCAATAATTGAACTAAAGAACATACATGCGAATGTGCTACTTATATACTGGGACGTTTGGAGGCAAGGGCGAATGGGGAGTAGTCTGTTAAGAATCGGAAAAATAGCTAAAGTACATGTATGCTAGTTAATGACCATAGAAAATAGAGAACCAGGGTGGGGTGAAAATTGTGAATGGGAAAAGGGTTTAACGGACTAGGAATAAGTCCTGAAACCTGTTTCCAAATTGTATGTCATTTCGGGTAAATGAACTCTTGTTTCACCTCCTTAAATGACAGCCCTGAGTGTCAGGGATGAACGTGTCCACCTATTGAATCGTATGTGTTGTCACCATAAGCTTTTAGAAGCATAGAATCGACCTTGCTATTGAGTTCCTAGAAATAGATGGGGATAGTGATGGGGATAGTGTAGATGCTTCTTTTCTGAGGAAAGGCTAATAATAGAACCTGATTTCTTGGTTGGGTCCTTGTGATGTTGCTAGGACGATTCAAGGTGTTAGGGGTGACGAAGTGTTGGATGGTTCATGTGTGACGAGTCTGCTGATGATTCGGGTTCCGAAGAGTGGATTCGGAAACGTGATGTTTGGGTGGTTTGGGTGGTTCAGAAGGCGGAACAGATCATAAATCATGATCGTGACATGCCCCTGTGGCGAAGCCACAGGAGCTGCCGGGTGGCCAAAGGCCACTGTTAAGAACTGAATCTTAGCGGAGGCAGAGCAAAGGTTGGGACTCAATATAGAGTCGACCAAGGTCTGGGGTAGGGGGGCCGAGGGGGGCCGAGGCTTGGGGAACGGGTCGAATGGGACTTGGCTTCAGCTTATGTGCTGTGCCAGCTCAGAGTCCTGTCCCGTATTTCAGACGAGGCCTGAGGTCACCCGAAGTTTGGGCGTGACCTTAGCGAGAGGGACGAAGGAGCATAGAGATTAAAGTAGAATGTATCAAGGTATCTTAGTTGATATCAGAACTCATTTTCATGTACATGAACGAATAGCTTATATATGGAGGGGTTCGGGGATCGGAGACCAGATGACCGAGGTCAGGGTCGTAAGCTATGCAAAAGGAGATCAAACAGATGGGATGGATATGAAACATGTTTGAGGTGAACAGGAATTTGGGCCCGAAGGGCTGGGGGTTTGGTTCAGTGGTGGGGGTTCTGACAGCCACCAGCGCAGCTAGTACCAAGTAAGGTAGAAGTCACCAGAAATGGGCGCCCCTTACATAATATGGGTGCTTATGTCTGAGCACAAAAGTTCTTTACAAAAAATGAAAAGTGCTAGAATTTGCCCAGAAATTAGTTTTGAAAATATAAATATATATATATATATATATTTCATATGCTACAACAAAAATATAATTCTGCATTATAGTTACATAAAACTAGCTTTCTTATCTGAGCTTCCATGTCTCCACTGCTACCACCCCCACCCTCCACAGTCTACCCATCCTGTCTGTACCAAAGACTGTTTACATGGTTGATAGCCGAGGAGCTGAGGTCACATGATCTCAGCTAATGGTCACATGACCTGCAAAATTTCCTTCATGAAAAATGAAAAGTGCTACAATTCATGTAGGAATTACAAATATATATATATATATATATATTGATATTTTGACCTTAAAATTGCTACTAGTCACTCAGTTTTGTGTTTTTTTTTTCTAAAGTCTCTGCAACAAGTCTTAGCAAGCAATATACTAAACATATTCTAGAAGCTAAATTTGTATTTTATCCCTCTCCTAATATCTGGTAGCAATTTTGAAGAAAATGAGCTTCATGCTTATGTAAGAGGTCCCCATTCCTGGTCACCTCTACCTTACTAGAATTGCAACTTACTATTTCTCTGATACCCTCTCACAAAACTGAGTCCCTTGGTTTGAATTGCCCATATCTTCATCATCCCTGATTGGAATTACATAATACTTTAATGGTTGCATAGCCCTGATCAGATTCTTTCTTTGATACACCAACACTTTTTTCATATATGTTTTACATTCAAAGCTATTCAATGAATAGTCCCAAAGCACCAAACTTGACTTAGTTTTGTAAGTCACTGTATGCTAGCTGCCCAAAGTTCCAACAATCAACTATCTGTAAAATGTACACACACATGTCACAATTTCATTCCAACCCTTCTTTCACTATCCTGGTCATTCCAAAGAGTTGCTTCTGAAGGCTTTGTTTAGAATTTGAAACATCATCATCTTGGCCAGGCCATTTGCACTCAACAATCTTATTCTTTTCAAGTCACCTGGAAATTTATGTTGATGCTTGATCAAACAATCAATAATCAGGTCCAATCATCATCTCTTTATAAAAAGAAGCATCCTGAGTATCCCCATCACTATCCCTATCTTTCCCAATGAACTCACTGATTGAGTCATTCCTATTCTTTTGAAAGCTTGCAATGACATGCCATATCATTATGTTGTGGAATTTATTGCAGGCGCATATATGCTGCTACCCGAGATATCCGGACGGGCGCTTAACTGCCGGATAGGAGGGGAAGGCAATATATGCTGCATTCCTCAGGTCAATCTCATTCCTTCCCTCTGAATTTATAACCATCCTTTAGATACTTCTCTTATAAGTATATGGACCAAGTTTCATTAACTAGAGTCGTCTAGTTACTTAGTTATGTAGTTAAGTATAGTTCCCGGTCAGGGATGACCGGAGACTATACAGCTGCACGGGCAGCCGCAGACGAACCCCTCAGTGTGTTCTATCACTGAGGTGGTGAGTCTAACATTTGTTTACCTTGTAGAAGAGTAGCTAACTGGTTAGTAGATATCTCTGTCTGCAGGTAGTTATTTAATATCATAGTGTGTTCTATCACTGAGGTGATATCTCTGTCTGCAGTATCAAATTTTAATATTTCTCCTATCTACAACAATCCAATAGCAACAACACATTAGACTCCATGATATGAATGTTCTAGGCTCTCAGGGTCACCCTCCAAAGGATCTGCACATGGTTATCCCTACCCCAAGAGCCATGCAATTTGGAAACATGTTTCAGGAGTTATTATTTCTATGACCTTTGATTAGTATACATGTACCTTAGCTACTTTCTGACCCTCACAGACTCTTTCCCATTTGCTCTCCCTTCCAAACTGTTTGGTATATAGGTAGTGCATTTGCATGTATATTCTCTAGTTCAATTATTGTATGTCTACTTGTTTGCTTTACTCAAACCTACTAACTCATTATGAACTACCTTGAACAACAACTTCTCAACAACCACACCTTTGAGTGAGGACTCTAACATTGTTTATATTAGTTTAAACACACTTCAAAAGAATGTGAGATCATTGGCTGTGATTGACATGGACTTCAAAGTTCATTCAATCCATGAGATAGAATCCTTTCAGAATATCTATCTCTTTGGAACTATACATTTGTTCACAAACAGTCCAAAAGCCATTTGCCTTTATGGTGGGACTTCTATCTACTTTCAAATATCATTCCATTACTATTAGAAACATTTCTGATTGATACTACTAACCTGATACTCATCTACACCTCTTATCATTGATAATTGAATTCTGACAACACACACACACACACACACACACACTCTCTCTCTCTCTCTCTCTCTCTCTCTCTCTCTCTCTTACTTGCCTTATTTTCATTCCAACTCCACCAGCACTACTCTCTTCAATCTCACATTGCCTTCATACTGACTCCATGTCAGAACCTGTTCCCAACCGATTCCCGAGACCTCGGACCTCTGGGCCCAAATCCCTGACCACCATGTTTTACCTATTCATACCTCATGTTTGATCTTTTTGTTGCAACTTCTAATGCAGCTGGCTATCTGCAGAGGCAGTAACCGGCCTTGCGCATGGAAGTATCAGGTAGAAACGTGTTAAGGTTCTAATACAAACTCAGCTAAGCTACTATACTAGTTGCTTACTAATACTGTAAGTAGCTTCTACCGCTTGTAATAATCTATAATACCAACACTTTTCCCTTCGTAGCTTACAACCCTGACCTTGGTCATTCGGTCCCTGATCCCCGAGCCTTCCCATATATAGGCTACTCGTTCATGTACATGAAAGTTAGTTCTGATATCAACTAAGACACCCAAATATACTCTACCTTTAATCTCTATGCTCCTTCACTCTCTTCGCTAAGGTCACACCCGAGCCTCAGGTGACCTTGGGCCTCGTCCGAAATACGGGACAGGACTCTGAGCTGGCACAGCACATAAGCTGAAGCCAAGTCCCACTTGACCCGTTCTCCAAGCCTCGGCCCTCCTTGGCAACCCAACCCCGAACCTCGGTCAACTCTATACTGAGTCCCAACTCTGTCTCTGCTTCCATTCTGGCTCAGTTCTTAACAGTATATCAGAACTCTCGAAGCTCAGATAGTCCTTATGACCCCAACCACCTGATCCGCTGCTCGAAACCAAATCAGTAGAGCAACACCCTCCATCCTAGCTCGAAGAGCAAGGAACTCCCCGACCCCAACTCCTTTGTTTCAACACTGCAACATGCCGCTTTGCGATCATTCAGTTCCTGAGAGACACATTGAGGAGGTCCCCAATGACCCCAAACCATATTGCGAACCCCCCGACAATGATCCGAACCCCGACCCCAACCCTGACCCACTGTTGGACAATGATGCCAATGTTGGAGAATCCCTTGCCAAGGCTCTCTCCAAGATTGCGGACCTCATGGGTCCCAAAAAAACCAAATCCTCAAAAGTGAAAATTCGGGAACCCGATACGTTTGACGGCTCGAACCTGAAGAAGCTACGAGGCTTCCTCCTTCAGTGCAAACTGAATTTCCATGCCCAACCGAAAGCATTCTCAGACGAGTCTGCCAAGGTCAACTATGCTCTGTCCTTCCTCAAAGGCATGGCTCTTGATTACTTTGAGCCGTACCTCACTGATGACTCTTCATTTGAACCTGAGTGGTTCAACAACTACGATAGCTTCACCAAGGAACTCATGATTAACTTCGGCCCATACGATGCAGTCGCGGACGCCGAAGTAGACCTTGAAAACCTCATGATGAAGGACAGTCACAAGGCCACCAGGTTTTTCGTTGAATTCTATTGCCCGTTGACTACAACAACCCCACGCTGCTTCAGAAGGCCTATCTCGCCCTCCCAAAGCGAGTCAAAGATGAGATGATTCATTTCGACAAACCCCGCACCCTGGATAAGCTTTGAGATCTGGTTCAATGGATTGACCAATGTTACTGGGAATGTCAAGGCGAGCTTGCTCACAAGACAACCCAGTCATCGTCAAGGACCGAACCTCGAACCGAGAAATCAGCTGCCCTGGCCCCAACCATGACCCTGAAGGCACAGCAAGGTACCTTGGCCAAAGGCAGAGAGGCTGCAAAGCCATCTACGCGTCAGTCGAAGGGACCTGACCTCTCAGGTAAGCTCGGGCCTGACAGCAAGCTTACTCCCCAAGAATGCCAGCATTGCTTCGAGCTGAACTTGTGTCTGGTCCGCAGCAGCACAGACCACAAAGCTAGTGTGTGTCCAAGAGCCGCAGCGAAGGCCTGAGCAGTGCAGGCAGCCAACAAGCCCTCAGAGGCCAAAGCCAAACCCATGGCTATGGTCCCGGAGGCAAAAAACTAATCCACAACCCTTCAGCCTCTGCACGTCCCGAGGGTTGCATTGACCCTGAACGTGCCAACATAGAGGTTAGACTTAACACCTCTGCTCTTTTTAGTCCTACGTCTCTTGTAGTTAACTTGTCTTCTGATACCATTCTAAACACTCTATCAGAATTCAAATATCAGTGATAAAAGATGTAGATAAATGTGGTGTTAGTAAATCTGTTCGGAAATGTTTCCAATGATAATAGAATGGTTTTCGAAAGTGAATAGAAATCCTACAGTAAAAGCAAATGGCTTTCAGAAGGTTTGCGAATAAAGTGCATTATTCCAAAGAAATAGAGGTTCCGAAAGGACTCTATCTCATGGATTGAATGAACTTTACAGTTCATGTTGAACACAGCCAGTGATTTCACATTCTGATGAAGTGTGTTGAATATAAGTAGAGTTAAAGTGTGTACTCAAATATAAAGGTGTTGTTCAAGATAATTTCTAGGACGAGTTAGCAAGTTTGAGCAAAGCAATGAAGTAGATGTACAATAATTGAACTAGGGAATGTACATGCGAATGCTCTACCTATATACCGAATGGTTCGGAAGGAAGAGCGAATGGGAAGGAGTCCATGAGGATCTGAAAGTAGTCAAGGTACATGTATACTAATTAATGACCGTAGGAATAGAAGAACAAGGGAGGTAGGAAAATTGTGAATGGTAGAAAAGATTAACGGACCATTAATAACTCTTGAAACATGTTTCCGAATCACATGGCTCATCAGGTAGGGATAATCATGTGCAAATCCTTCGGAAGGTGATCCTATGGGTCTAGAACATTCATATTATAAAGTCTGATGATAGGGAATGTCATCACAAGCTTCAATAGAATAGAAATAACTCAATCAATGAGTTCATTGGAAAAGATGGGGATAGTGATGGGGATAGTGATGGGGATAGTGATGGGGATAGTCAGGGTCCTTCTCTTCTAGAAAAGATTATGATCAGACCTGGTTATTGATTGTTTCACTAAACACTTCATGGAGTGATTCCTGAACTGGATTGGGTGACCGGATCAAACATGTGTGAAGAATTAGGCAAGAGTGGTTTGAAATTCCGAAGGGGATCTTTGGAGATGATCGGAAAGCCATACTTCGGTGCAATAACAGGGAGATGTTATAAAACACCATCGTGACATTAACTCACCTGCAGCTTTCCAATGTTTCATGAATGACATTCTGGGAGATTTGTTGGATAAATGCGTGGTAGTTTACCTTGATGACATCCTCATTTACTCTGACACACTCGCTAAGCACAAAAAGCATGTACGCAAAGTGCTTCAATGGCTCCGAAAAAAATAGTCTCTATGCAAAAGCTAAGAAATGCGAATGGCACAAACACACTGTAGAATTCCTCGGATACATCTTATCGTCCGAGGGCCTCATGATGGCCAACAACAAGATTCAAGTCATCTGAGACTGGCCTGAGCCTCGGAAGGTTAAAGATATTCAGTCCTTCCTCAGCTTTGCCAATTTCTACAGACATTTCATTCTTAACTATTCAGAGATTACTGTACTGCTCACCCGACTCACCCGAAAGGGTACAACCTGGCACTTCTCAGACGAATGCAGAACAGTGTTTGAAACCCTGAAGAAAGCCTTCACCTCGGCCCCGATCCTCACCCATTGGGACCCCAACCAACAGCTGGTCGTGGAAACCAATGCCTCGGACTATGCCCTTGCCGCCATCCTGTCAACCTACACCCCGGATGGTGGGATCCACCCAATCGCTTTCCATTCTTGGACATTCTCGGGTGCCAAACTCAACTATGACGTCCACGACAAAGAGCTGTTAGCAATCTTCGAGGCTTTTAAACATTGGCGACACTACCTAGAAGGCCCCTCGGCCCCGATAGACGCTGTTACTGACCACAAAAACCTGGAATACTTCTCGACTACAAAACTGCTCTGAATATCTGTCACAGTTCAACCTCGTAATTTGGTTTTGGCCGGGCAAGCTTGGTGCAAAACCCGATGCCTTAACTAGACGATGGGATGTCTACCTTAAAGAGGGGGGTAATGACTACGCGACAATCAACCCACAGAACCTTCAGCCAATCTTCATGACTCAACAGATCACCAAGTCACTCCGAGCTACATCCTTGATCCTACCCTCGCTTCACACGAGCCTCATCATAGCCTTTGAAAAACTCCATGCTGACATTAAAGCTCACCTATCCTCAGACCCCGAGGCTTTAAAACACCTCGGCGACACCTCCGACCTGAGATGGACGCGTTCCGAAGACGGACTCTTGAAACATGACGACCTTTGGCTCCAAGTACTACAGTATAAACACGATCACATACTCTCGGGACACTTCGGTCAGAATAAGACTCTATCCACAATTAGGCATGAATACATGTGGCCCAGACTCCAAACCTCGGTCAACGAGTTCTGCAAGTCCTGTACCACGTGCCTAAGCTCTAAACCTCAACGCCACAAGCCTTATGGCTTCCTCAAACAGCTCCTGATTCCCGAACAACCCTGGAACTCGATATCCATGGACTTCATCGAACAGCTGCCTTGGTCCGCCAACTACACTGCAATACTGGTTGTAGTCAATTGACTAACAAAACAAGTGATATTTATTCCAACACATGACACAGTCACCTCAGCTGACCTCGAGAAGCTCTTCATCCTACATGTCTTCTCAAAACACAGCATACCCTCACACATAACTTCGGACAGAGGTTTGGAGTTTGTCTCCCACTTCTTTAAATCACTAGGTAAAGCCTTAGACATGACGCTTCACTTCACCTCGGGTTATCACCCCGAGGGCGACGGTCAGACCAAACATACTAACCAAACATTGGAACAATATCTCCGAGTGTATAGTAACTACCAACAGAACAATTGGGCAGACCTACTTCCACTCGCCGAATTTGCTTACAACAACGCCCCAAGCACCACAACGGGTGTATCACCATTCTTTGCAAACAAGGGATACC
>QMFG01003200.1:0-14406 GCA_003314545.1 Ramaria sp. MG151
AATATGAACAGCATTCCGCTTTGGGACGAGAAAACGTTGCGATAATCGTGGGACTTTTTTTTTGCGAGTTTTGAAGGTACACACACCTACACGTAAAATAGAATGTTTATTAGAAACATGTCCTCCGATCCGATGCTGCGGAAAAATTCCTTGTGTGGTTAGTTTTCCGTCGCACGGTCGGTACCCTGCGTGACGCGTGCGTGACACCAACCTCCGATCCCGATTGCTCGTCGGACTAATGGCGTTTAGTCCGCCGTGTGACACGTGACACGATGCCGAAACGGAGGGGTATATGAGCTGCTGCCATAGCATCAAGTTATAGGTAGCCAAGGGCTTAGTGGACACATCAAATAAAATAAAATGTTTTGGGGCAAAAAAATGCCCCCATCTCCTCCGATCCGATGCCTTGAAATCCCTTGTCTGGTCTAGTTTCTCTCCACCGGTCTGTCGGCTAGGTACAAGGAGGGATCCGATGCTCGTCAAGACCAGTCCGCCGCGTGACAGTGGTAATAATATAACTCAGCTCTAATATCCATTCTCTCCTCCATCAAGCAAGTCCCCTTACTACACTCATTAGCATCCACCCAACGGGATCGAAAATGAACCCTGGTAATAAATCAAAAAAGACCCCACAAAGGGCTCCACCATACATTTGGGTTGAGGGGGGTGCATTTGGCAACTGTGTCTACCGTCGGGGCTCCACATATTCTCGGCCTTCGAGGTCTCATTGGCGACTGGGCCATTCTGATCTTTTACCCTTTCTGGTTGGGGGAGGAACACAGGATATGTGATTGCTGGCAAAAATATTTTTAGGCGTCAATATCCATTTGGCGGATGTGTCTAATTCTATTCATCCCATGTATGCTATTGATCTGAATCTATATCCGGACATTGGGGTCCGATCCGGCTTATTCATCGAACTTTTCTTTTATTCATTTAGGCGTACAGAACGTGCTTTATTATATAACTATTTGAAACATATACATAGAATCTCGCTTCACGAAGAACCCAGAACCTGAAAATCGAGATTGGCTTGCGACGATATCATGTTAGAAGTTGGTGGAACGGACTCATGGCCGAGACAATAATGTCTCAGCACTGCAAACTGCGCCTAGTTTCTCACTCCACAAAATAAGCATCGATATTAAATACCTTCCGTCCCCTGCGCAGTGCCCCGATTCTATGTGGTTTCGATATAGGAAATGTTCTTCCAGCTGCGCAAAACACGTTCGGAGTTGTAAACACGCCTCTGTTAAAGAATGGAGAGAAACAAGTGTGGGGGAGGTTCTGTTTCTCTCCACATTCTTCGACGTCCGGGGAGCCCGTCCAGAAGGATCCAGGGCCACACCAGAAAAAAAAAAAACGATATCGGGAAAACGTCCCCAGTATCGTGGCAAGCCCAATTCCAATCGTTTGTTGTGGGGATTTAGGTTCCAAAGTCCATTTGGGCGTATGGCGCAGAGTTTCTATATCCTATGCATCGCCGATCAGAAAGTCGGGCTTCGGAGATTTATAGTGTGTGTGGAAGGTCACGTCCGGGGATCCCGTCCAGAAGTTCTGGGGCCATACCCAGAAGCAGCGATACAGTGATTGGGGTTCTCTCCACATCCTTCACGTCCAGGGATCCACAAGATCTGGAACCACACCGGTCCGGTGCCACCGCGAGAAGTTGGAAGTTGTTGGTATAGGAAGTTACACATTATCGCAACAAACTTCCACTTCCGTGAAACCCCCCCCCCCCCCCCAGAAAAACAAACGTGAAATGACTGCGTAGGTAATCCGGGCCGGAGGGACGGGAATCGTTGCTGAGGAAACAACACCACAAACTTAAACAGCTGCGCAGTAAAAAGCCACATTGAATGACTGTTCGACGAAACAATTGGAACATAAAATTTGCTGTGCACGAAGAACCAATCACATACATACCGAGTGATAGATAGACAGATATGTCAAGAAGGGGTAGGGGCTCTCCCGCTCATTCATATCCGCAGTCACCCTTCATGTGGACGACTTCGAAAATAGGACTAGTGTTGGGGAGGGGGATCCTCACCCAGGGACATCAGAATCCTGGAGGCTTGTACGCTACATGTATCGCAAAGTGTCCAGGGAAACGTGAACATTCTCACAGGACAGCGCAAAGGGTGTCTCGGAGCAGTTTGGGCGATCGGCTCCCTAGCTGTGAAGGAAGCACGGGACCGACTGCGTCGCACATTCCTCATGTCTCCCCCGCGCGCGTGATTACATCAGAGGTCGCAGTGCTTCCCTTCCGTGTCCTCCCATTACGAAGAACAGAGTGGAAATATTAAAAACCGAACATTCGTCCGTTGATCCAGCCACGGCAAGAGATTGTGAAAAAAAAAAAAAGAACCCTCCTTAATCTACAATCGGCAGGGGGTCCATGTAAAAAATAAGCATTGAATTGAGCTTCCCTGTATAATATCGTCATCATTTATTAAAATGCTGTTATTAAAGACATGGCAATGTAAAGAATCGTGTGGCATGTGTGCATTCCGCCAGGGGCGTCTAAACCGAATCGATGACAAGCTTTACAATGCGAAACATAATACTACTGACTTTCCTCGAAGAAATATAGAAGCAGCTGCCCCGACAGTCCAAAAAAGACTGGATGATAAATGTGTCTTGTTTTGATGAAATCCACTGATATGAAAAAGCTCAGATCATACATCATGGGACTCGATCCCCGCTCTTCGGTTAAAGGTATAACCCTTGGCAAATCATCGAAATGGGTCCCCCGAGACGAGACCGCGACCTCCCTTGTATGTATACAAGACGCCTAGAACGTGTAGTGCTCGCTTCTCGGGGAAAACTTGGCAGGACAACTGCACCACTTCATCGCAGGCCATCATAGATCTGGCAGGCGCGATGGACGATGATGGTATCACATTCCGAAAACAAGCGCCGAACTTTGGCCTTGTTTGTCGTCTTCTCACCGAGATCACGTGACTCCCTTTGCATATGGCTCCGCTCTTGTCGGCTTCTTGCCATCACTAGCTGCATATGGTGTGTATCTATTACCTCTGCTCGCTTCCACTCCAGGCCAAATCCCAGGTATCAATTAGATTGCTTCATATGGTGCGTGCCAACTCTACTGCCTTCTTGTTGCCAAGTCCACGACTCTCGGATTCCCAGCATCGGCCACGTGACTTGCACTCCTTTTCTGCAAGGCGTCCACGTCGCCAACGCCCTTCCTCTACCGTGTCTCTGCCTGCGGCCGCTCCGGAACAACATCGTACCCAGATGTGCCCAAGTCCGCAGGAAGTACCGCAGTCTCCTCAAGCGCCTCCTCCCTCAACAGCGCGCGTTCTTCCTCCAACGCAGCCGGCGACGGAACAGCGGGTGGCCGGACGCATGCGGGCGGATTCACAATGTTGTTGAACAGGAACTGCCCCAGGGCTATTACTCCCGTGTCCCTAATAGGTTAAGAAGACGCGACTCACGGTACCGTACACAAGAAGCCCAAAACCGATGACCTGAACAAGTGAGATCGGGAAAAGGAGTTGCTCCCACCCAAGCCCAAGAGATATAATCCAAATCGCGAGCGTCCGACACGTGTCGATAACAGATCGCGCCGTTGCACTAAGATGTCGTGTCACACTAAGCCCAAACCCGTTAAACAACGCGATTGAGAGCGCTATGGCGATGCTCGTCCAGAGCACCGATGGCGTGTTCGTGATCTGGTGCCACCCCCGGGGAAGGTCAAAATACGGGGAGCGGTCCGCGAACTGTGCCAATAGGGGCATAAAGATGACAATAGTGATGAATCCAAAAAAACCCTCGTAACCAACAGCAACAAGCGGTGCAACGCTGTATCGTGCCATTATCTTCTCTTCCACAACAAACTGAATAGCGGTACTGCGCGCAGCAGATTAAAAGGGGGGATACACAAGGTGGGGGACAAGTACGCACAATATTTGAGCAAAAATGATAAAAAAGACGCCAACTAGCACAGTAGAGGCTTCAGGTGGGGTTTCTCCGAGCAGGGATGAGTCACCGGGGACCTCATGTGAATTTGCATCTTTGATCATGGAGCCGCTGAGACCTACCACAGACACTCCAGCTACGACGGTGACGAGGGCAGCCCATCTGAAGGTGGATGAGATGACACACGGGAACACAGAAATACGGGACAGACTGGTATAACCACAAGCGTCTACCGAGGAACAGGACAGAGAGCATACCAACAAACAGGACGAGAGCGCCACGCGTCATTTGATAAATGCTGACGGGTGTGTACAAGAGGCCGACATTCATGAGCTGCAATGCCCAACATCAGGTGGAACAGGGACTAGGCTGAAATGCTAACGACAGCTGACCGTCGTGCCGGTGAGATCGCATGCTGCAGGAATCCAGAGAAGGAGAATACGCCAGCCGTGCAGGTCACGCTGCTTCGGGTCTGGAAGATCAGACTGGATGAGGGTAAGCTCTTCTGAGGTGTTGGTCGGGAGCTGTACGCTTGATTTGCGGTAACTCAGGAAGAGCGCGTAGAGAACAGGGAGGAAGCCTAAAACGAAGGGGGAAGAAGGCGTGTGAACTTAAGGGGGGAGGCGCCGGAGAAGGATACGCACAAAGCATTTCTCCGATGAACATTTGAAGAGTTTGCCATACAGGCTGTTCGAAGACAACAGGATGAGTATCACAGTTCTCTACACATTGCATATCCTGTAGGAGAGTTAGGGGCGTGGGTGGACTGTGGGGAGAGCGGGACGCTTGCCTGGAACTATGGTAGAGGTAAGCAAGCGGCGGCGGCGCCGCAGAAAACGAGGAGCAGACCTTTGTAAATATGGAATTTGTGGATCCAGTGATGATCATTCCAGCAACAAGAACGCCGACATAGCCTAACCAGATTCCGGGCATTGTAGTGGAAGGAGGAGAAGGAGCCTGACTTCCAAGATCTTAGATTTGGATGACGTAAGTAATAGAGAAGCGCCGGCAACCAATGGAGAATTCTATATGGTTCCCAATAAATAGGCAGCTGGAGTGGGTCCTCTTCCTTCATGCGCCCCCCCCATGGTCAAGCTCTCCATCTCGTCCACCAAGGGCAACGGCGCCCGCTACTTCCCTCACGCTGGCTACCTCGCCCTCACCCCCCTCAAGGTCGAGGGCGTCGTTCGCACACGTCTCGACGACGACCGCAAGCCCATCCTCGCCTCTGACATACTCGTCGCCGTCCGCTGCTACGAGGCCCGCATCGGCCGCGGAGGGATCTCCCACTCCAACATGCTCGTCGACTACCACGTTCCCCTCTGGACCAAGCCCCATGGCCAGTCCTGGGCAGAGCTCGGGGACGGCGACTGGCCCTTCCGTCTCGTCCTCTCCCCGAAGCTAGCGGGCCAGAGTACCGCCAATTTCCAGGAATACCGCGTCTTCTGGCGCGTCGAAGCTGGTGCGTGTTGTGGTGCGGCCCGCTGGTGATGATGATGCGCTCATGCGTTGCCGCGTTGCGCAGTCCTGAACCACATACCCATGACCGGCGTGGGCCACCGCCAGATCAAGACATATGACCTGCCACTCATGCGCTACGACGCCGGACAACCTGTTCCGTCTGTCCCTAGCGCATGGTCCCACGTGCGTCGTCAGTCGAAACAGTCCTCTCTCCGTTATGTCATCAACACGCCACCCGTCCCATTGGGGCCAATGGACTTGGTCCCGGTGACCCTGAAAATGAACCCTTCAGACCCAGCCACCAGCGTGCATTCTATCGCGCTCGTCGTAGAACGTCGTCTGGAGTTTAACAACCCATCGTTCGAGCCAAAGGGTGTTACGGATGACACCTCCATGTCATCCACGACGATCCTCGTCGACCGTCTCCCCGACCGCTCCCAGCCCCATCCTCCATCCCAAAAGACAACCACGTTTCTGATAGCATCCGCCGAGGCTACGGACGTGCCCCGAGATGAAAACGGCATGTTTGTAAGGACAGTGACCCTACAAGTGCCAGCACAAAAGTCCTCAAGGTGCGTGTTACTGAGTCTCTGTTTTTACTAGTAATCTACTAATTCTACGTTCCACATAGTCATTGGGCTGTCGGCGAAACAATGCACACCGCACTCGTCAGCCTGAGATTCATCCTCCGGATTAAGGTGACTCTGGCATCGCCTGATGGTACATACGAGACACTCGAGCTGGAGGAGCGCGAGCTTTGCATTATTGCGTCCAATGGGTCGCAGCGACAACTAGCCATGTCAAAATACAAAGAAGCGATAGACCGGGCGCGTGCACGCGAGACCTCACGACTACCATCACCGCCGCCAAGTCCTGAAGACGGTGCATCGCCGGCTATGCCAATGTCAAGCAGCTCACTGCACGGGAAGGGGAGCCCAAAGGGGAAGGGTGTTCGCCGGCCACATACGAGTGCGGGGCCGCGGGACTCGGCACGAGAGGCGTCGCGGTGTACGTCACGTCGTGCGGTGACGAATGTGCGAGAACCGCGACCGCGAGCGAGTCGTGGGCTGTTGTCGCAGACGTCATCGACGTCATCGACGGAGGGGGGCACAACCACAAGCACACCCGACCATATACAGGCGTGGGAGGACGAGCTGGAGCGGATTGAGGCGCGGAGCCGGTGGCAGACGGTGGAGACGCCACGTAGAAGCGTGAGTCCGAGCATCCGGTCTGCTCCTGCGTCAAAGTCGTATTTCGGCGCGTCATCGTCGCCGGGCTCGATTCCGTCGCCATCGTCGAGTATCGCTTCGAGTAAACATCTTGTTCCGCCGCCAGCTGTTCCGCCACCACTGCCTGCGCCACCGGAGTCGGTGCAGGCGTGGGAGGAGGAGCTGGAGCGGATAGCAGCGCAATCCCGACGACGGAGCGTGCAGATGGTGGGGTTCAATTCAGAGCGCCGAATACGGCCACGAATCGATCACAGCGCCACCGCCGCCACCGCAGCTGACCAGAAGTCATTCTAGTGTTTTGAAATTATTTTACACATACCCTGCATTGTGCCAAGCATGTTATTTGCCCCAGGATCCGAGTGACCTCGGAAAGAAGCATTCCACAATATACGATTCTCGGCCCTGGAAAACCGGCAGATCTCGAAGCACTACTGGCGAAATGAGCACAAGCGCCGATTAGCGACGTGTGGTGTGCGTGGTACACGCGTCCCAAAAGGCAGGTTGGCGGAGTTGGTTGAATAAAATTTAACAACCACTAGTAGAGTAGCGCAGTCGCTAAACTAGATTTGTATACTCAGTTGCCTCCAGGTGTATCCTTCTCCTTCTTGCAGCCTAGACTATTTCATTCACCTGCTGATGAATTGTTCAGTAATAACCTCGTTGCATTCTCTTGGAGCTGCTCTTGCTTCTCAATTGAACATCTTGAGGGTGTTATCGAGATTCTTGAGATTCTTTGTGACTGTGCTTAGCACATGCCTGCAGGTACCCCGCATTCTCCGAAAGGTCTAACTGGTTTAGGATACCCCAAGCTTCTAATTCTGCAAACGTTTAACAACATGGTATGCAAACGCTCTTCGACTCCGCATGGGCGCTCGCGACCCGAACAAAGGCCTCGACTGAGTGCGAAAATTTCGAAATCCTTCACCACCATGTTTGCCCCCGGCAGACTCCGGATTCTCCTTCAGGTTGCCCTTCTAGGGGGAGGATGCAAGTTTCTTTTTCTTTTTTCTTTTGGCAGCAAATAGCAAGCAGTGCTTTATGGTTTTCTGTGTCTAACTTCTATCTGCAGGTCTTGCTCTAGGATATGGCACTATGAAAGGTTTGTTCTGAGTTTTTTTCACGGCACATCACGCGCTAAACCACTCGATCTCCAATTTCTGTGCCACACGCAGCCGTGACGCCGACGCCGGAAGAGACTTATGCAGCACTCGCGCCGGACTTGCGTCGCAAAGTGGACGCTAACCGCGCTGCCAGGCTTGCGCGCGAGCAAGCGAGGACGCGAGAGGACGAGGTGCGTGTGTGTGATTGGTGTTTTCTTTTATATATATATCAAAATATCAAACCGGTTTGATATCTTTCTCTCTGTTTCTCTTTTTCTTTTGAAACATGCTCGCTGATATTAGATGCTCGCTAGCTCACGAACCCCGAGCCCGATAAGCCCGTATGGGCTAGTCCCCGACAGTGACCAGATGCTTCAGGTACTCCTGCAACTACGCATAACAGAAACAATATTCTATCGATGGTCGTCAAGTGTAACACAGTGGGGTGGAGCAGTAATAGATCGGTGGCGGTGTTGTATTAGGCATTCACTCGATATTATTGGGCGTCGTCATCCCTGCTATTGACAGCAAAAGAGCTCTTTTTAGGTTTATTGTTGAAACACTATTTGGAAAACGTTTTTTTTTATCCAAAGGTCTGGAACCACGGCGAAAAAAAAAACAACATCAGCGGCGAGGAGAATATAAATACACGTGTGCGATCTCGAGATTAAACCCACCAAATGCAGGGAGCGCGGGGATCAGCAGAGAAAACGTGTCAGCCCCATCGGCGATGAATTTGCCCAACAATAAGGGTATTTGTATCGGCATCAAACACATAGCAACCCTGTGCTGTGATGTAATATCCGATTGTTTCGCCCGATCATGTTTCGTAAACAGAAATTCACTTGTGTGGCTGAATACATTGTCTTTATTTACATCTCTTGCTATTCATTCATCGAGATTCAATTACCGATATATCTTTTGCCTTTCTAGACAAATACAGTCTTTCATGTTGTCATTCTTACAAAAAGATTATTGCGTTCATAACACGTTGCTGAATGTAATGCTGTTCACTTGAAAGATACAAAGGGCACCATTTTGTAGCCAATATGATTGTTTTGAACTCCCTGAGGCTGTTGCTTAACTTGCGCACAGAAATATACACCACGACGGAAACACAGGTTTACACTACATTTGTCTGAATAGTCAGCGAGGTCTACCGGTTGTTCTTTGTTCAATAAATGCCATAAATGTACTTCGGGAATTGTCGGGCATGCCGGTAATACTTCCAGTGGGTGCAATTCCCGGAAGTTCATGTACATCAATATGCAAGACCGAAGTAATGTAACGCGACTTGGGGTGGGAGGTCGAGCCTTCACCCAAAACTGATCCCGATTGTCATACTTCCCGAAGGCCCGATGATTTCCAAAAACGTCTCTAGCTCACTGCGAGGAGTGAACACACGCAAATGACACGAATGCATACAAAAGTTCGATGGTGGGAGAGCCGGTGAGGCGACCCTTGGTGCCCTGGCAAACATGGGTGGGCCGGCGAAATATCAATTGGGAAAACCTGTCGCAATAAGTATTTTGGTGCTTCATCCACTGAGAAGCATTCAGAAGGGTTGTTTCAAACACGAGTACCCGTGGCAGCGGATCTCATCCCACTCGCTATGTGTCATCTATTCCCGGGAAACTGTCATGGGACCAGGTACCAGATGGAAGCCATTAACACATGGAAAGACTTTGAAAACAAGGGTATCGAGCCAGGTGGTGATCGTAATCTGCCTTTCCCCACCGGAACGAAGCGCAAAGGTTAGCAAGTGTGTCAAATGCTTCTTCGACCCGGACCGGGTCCTCCAAAGGCACCGAAACGTCTATATCTTGTTTATCTGTACAATCAGCTGTTTTTGGTTCACCAATGCCCTGCAGTTGCACTCGCTTCGGTTAGTTCTTGGAATATGGTGACATGCGGGAAATACCTCGCTCACTCTGCACAAGGGTAGCACCCTGGCTTCGTCCATGACACAGTGGAAAATCCGTTCCGAGTGCGCACGGAAGGCCTCATACACGAAGTCGGAAACAATGGAATCTAGAGGTCTATGTTCATCGTTTGTTTTAATTGAGGAATTGCATCGTTAGTAACATTCTTTCAACGTGGCCACCGCCGGGCGGACTGTGAAAAAGCGGACGAACACCGAGTTTTTATCTCGATTGGCTAGGCAAACCGGCAACTTCATGGTATTTTTTTGCTGGTGGACATGACCGGAATTCTAGAAGCAAAATCGACGTGGCCACACGGAGAAATACTGGGCTTCCCGAGTGTTCCAGCGAGCTGGCCGCTCGAGCGGTACAAGGACACATTGCAGAGCGTGGACGTGGCGCAGTGGTGCTGGCGTTGGCGTTCTCCAGCGTGGGGTCATCCGTCTGTGCTCCCATTTCCGCTGATCCCGTTTGGTGTTTTCCGTTGAGTGCATACGCGGTCGGTCACTGGCAACCGCAGCAAAAAAAAAAAAAAAAAGACAGGAAAGAGTAGGATTGTGAAGACTTACTCTCAACCAGCATTGGTGCTCTCGTCGTATGTCTGAATCCTGCTATAAAAGTGCTAAGAATTAGTGGTGCCAGGATGGCGGATGGCTCCGCGCCGGCCACCATGGGTTGGGGAAGGAAAAAGAGACCTGAGATTGAAAGAAGCTGAAAAAGTCAAGTTGAATGTCTGCCATTTATACTCCCTATGTTGCCCCTTCGGTTTCTTCTCCTCTTCGCCCAATTTTTCTGCTTTGGGCTGTTTCTTCCTTCCGGCAGCATCTCCGAGATTGCCTCTGCTATAGCTATTGTTTCCAGAAACCGCGCATCAGGCAAAATGTCTGTCTCTCTAGCCACCTTGACCTCCAACAGTACGGTCCGGACAAGAACCGCATCTTCAAATTCTATCCCATGGATATTTAGTTCTGGAACAGAATATTTGAATGACCAATGCATATTCCAGACATTTTACACCAGAAGTTATGTAATGTAGCTGTTAAGAACTGGATCAAAACAGGGACAGAGATAGGGCTGGGACTCAAGATAGAGTTGACCAAGGGTTGGGGTGGGGTTGTTGAGGAGGGCTGAGGCTCAGCGAACGAGTCGAATGGGAAGCTTGTGTGCTGCGCCAGCTCAAAGTTCTGTCCCATATTTTGGATGAGGCCCGAGGTCACCTGAAGTTCAGGTGTGACCTTAGCAAAGGACAAGAGAGTGTAAGGATTAAGAGATAAAAGTATATTGGGTATCTTAGTCAATATCAGAACTGGCTTTCATGTACATGAAGGAGTAGCTTATATATGAGGGGGTTCAGGGTTCGGGGACCAAATGACCAAAGTCAGGGTTGTAAGCTACAAAGGGGAAGATCAAACGCGAGGTATGAATAGTTTCATGATCATATCCTGGCACCTTACACTCTCATACACCAATTTCCGAACAATATCCTCCAAACAACTCCGAAGATTACCTTCAGAAATCTGAATCACCTTCGCCTTATTCCTTCACCTACATTTAATCTGGTCACTCAACACAGTCCATATAACACTCCATTTGATGTTTAAGGAAACAATCATTGGTCAGGTCCAATCATGATCTTTTTTTAGAAAGAACTACCCTAACTATCCTCATCACTATCCCCATCGCTATCCCCATCTTTCACAATGAACTTATTGATTGAGTCATTCCCATTCCATCAAAGCTTGCGATGACACCCCATATCATCAGGCTATATGATGGTCAGAATCCAAATATCAATGATAAAAGTTGTAGATGAATATGGTGTTAGTGATTCTGTTTGGAAATGTTTCTAATGATAATAGAATGGCATTTGAAAATGAATAGAAATCCTACAGTAAAAGCAAATGGCTTTCAGAACATTTGCAAATGAAATGCATAGTTCCGAAGAGATAGAGGTTCCGAAAGGATTCTATCTCGTAGATTGAATGAACTTTACAGTCCATGTTGATCACAGCCAATGATCTCACATTCTTTGAAGTGGGTTAAATTAATAAAAGTAGAATTGGAGTGCTCACTCAAATGTGAAGTTGTTGTTCAAGGTGATTTTATGACGAGTTGGCAAGTTTGGGTAGAACAATCAAGTTGACATACAATAATTGAACTAAGGAATATACATGCAAATGTGCTAGCTATATACTGAACCATTTGGAAGGGAGAGCGAATGGGAAAGAGTCCGTGAGGGTTGGGAAGTGTTGAGTTTCCCCTTGAACGACGCGATTTTCACTTGGGAGATCGTTAAAATTTGACGAAGAAAATTTTAGTTACAGGTGTGACTCGGGTAGTCTAACCAGGTCATGTGACACCTAAGGTGCGAGCTCGCAATATCTCTACACACCTTCTCGAGCGAAGCACCATGTAATTTAGAATGCAAATTGATCACCTGAGTTGAGTGCAACAGCAGCTGTTTCTCCTGCCTCTCCTTTCCTCTCCGGACACTGGGAGGGAAGGTGTCCCTTCTTCCTGCAAGAAAAACAGGTCATGTCCGAGAAGTTGCGCCCTTTCTTGGCAACAAGTGCAGATTCTCCTAGTTTCTTTTGTTCTTCCCTTTTGACAATATCAATATCTTGTTGTCGTTCCTCGTTCGCAAGCCATGTGATAACATTCTCAAGCATGATATCTTCTGTGCGAGCGGCGTCCAACATGATTACGATTTGGCTGTAGACCGTGGGAAGCCTGTTCGTGAGCACGAGGATAACGTCGTCATCGTTCACGTCTACTCCTATAGCCTCAAGACCAAGGCGCATTCCTTTCACTCTCCCAATCCACGAGGCCATACTCTCCACAACCTCTTGGGATTCATCCACTTTCATCCTAGCGTTGATGAACGCATGTCGCATTGCCAGCTTTGAACCGAAGCCTCAGGCCTGATGAACGCGCTGCACTTCTGCCCAGACTTTCTTCGGGTCGAGATCCTTCATATGAGGCAACTGACCGGCCGTGACCCTCTTGATCACTCTGGCCCTGGTCTGCCTCATTTTCATCTCATACTCCAGGATAGCCTTCCTGGCATCAGTGGGTCAGTGAATCACGCGGAAGACACGTCTCGTCACACGCATGTCTCATTCCGAGCGGCGTGGGTCGTAGCGGCGCCATGACTTGTCGCGCGGACTCTGGGCATATGTGTGCCAGGGGCGGTGCGTCTTTGGATGTACACGCACAGTCGTCTGCTCCCATGTTGCATGGGCGACTGGGTCCACTGGCTGGGGGTTGGCGGCGTCCACGGTCAATGCGCGGCAGGTCAAGTCAAGGCATGGTACGTCATATCTCGCATGACTCGAGCGGCGCGGTCCCTAGTTCACCCAACTCCTTGGGATGTGCAACGGGCGCTGTTTGTGCGAGTCCTACCGGTCTAGGGTGTACGGAGGATACGCGGAGGGCACTGCGACCGTCGTGTCTACAGGTCCTCAGCTCGGCCGCCCCGGATTCCGATCTCGTGGCTCGGCTGAAAGCGAGTCACGTCACCGAGGCCTAGTAGTGTGTGCCTGAAGTATGCATGTGGCCATCTTCGTCCAGTCGACTCCGGTTGAAGGCTGGCGATGTCCCATGCGGTGCGACACCCGGAACGTCTCTTGTCTCAACCACTTCGGCATCCCGCCAGACGGGTGCATGCAGCAAAGGCGAGACATGCGGTGGGCATTAATGCGTACGCGATCGGCCGCAAGGAATGGCTGAGCGGCAGGTCATAGGGAAGACCGTCGAGGGGCGCCACCACACAATGAGCAGCGTAGCGAAGGGGAGCGCTATCGCTGCGGGGCGTTGGGGCTGCCAGGTTGGGGCGTGGGGACAGCGGGACGTTCTCACTTGGACAGAGGTACGCCCATGAACAAGAACTGGGTCCATCATTCCCGCGTCAACCACACAGACTTACCAATGCCGATGCAGATGTCGCCGGCGTAGGCTTCGCGCGGGTCATGTAACGGGCGACGCAGTCGCCGCAGTCTCGGTGAGCAGAGAGCATGATTGGCTCTGTATCTGCGGTGAGGTTAACAGGGGTGTCCCCTCGGCGTCAATGTGTACACGGGGCGAGAGGTTGCCCGCGGTGAGAACTCCGTTCTCATGAGGAACGACGTTGATGTGGGCGCGCCTGTAAACGGCAACCCTTTGCTGTCGTGCTCCTCGTGAGCTGGACGGGAGTGCAGGGGCGCGGACAACGACGGCGGCACTAACCACAAGAACGGACGCGTCGCATCCAAGATGCATTCGCTGTTTAAGGGACTCAGCGAGTGCCTGAGACAGCGTCTGGGGTCTCACGTGGTTGAGCCACGCGTCCTCGACCACCTGAAGGGCAGACCCAGAGGCGCCTTTAAAGGTGGCAGGGCTGGTCGTGTGCGTAGGCCTCTTCGACAGCCTGAGCGGCACGTAGGTCGCCACAGCGGTTCCTATGCCGTGGAGCCCCGCAGCTACATGTGCTAGCGTGAGATGCAATGTGGCTGGGGGGGGGCTTCCGGATTGGCCACTCTACCCTCTAAACGGGTTAGACCGTGCGCCGAGTCGTCCTCCAAAAGGCCAACCGCTTCGGCATCCCATCAGACGGGCACACGCAGTACGTTCAGGCGACCGCCATTGCGAGTGCGAGCGTGAGCGAAGCTGCACTGCCAGCATAGCTCACACCGCTACTTCTGAGATCGGCAGCAGGGGACGGGAGTGAGACATGCGGTGGGCCTTGGTGCGTACGCGATTGATCGCGGGGACCGA
>QMFG01003227.1:0-12913 GCA_003314545.1 Ramaria sp. MG151
CTTGTTCATTCCTCGGACAGAAGTTTTCCTCGAAATCTTGTTCGAAGTTATTCCAATCCAAGTATTTCGCCCTTTGAGTCCTACATTTGGTTCGCATCACTTCGTTCGAAAAGCAAGCAGCTCGGCCGGTTTTGAAGAAGGAAAGGGCCCAGTGGATCCGGAGTTGGTCATTCAGAAAGTCCCCCTTGCAGATCTGAAAGTAGAGCCTGCAGGAGTTGAGGAATGCGTGGCCACTGTTTCGGTCTCTATCGAAGTCCAAAGGAAGGGCCGGTCTTAGCTGCCTTCCTTCTCGTACCAAGGTTCGGTTCTTCGGGTCTATCCCACGAGTCCATCTTCAGCCTCGGGTCAGGTTCGGGACTCGTTGCGACATTTTGCAGGTCAATTTCCAATTTGGCCAGGATTGATTTTAATGCTAGTTGAATGGCATCGGTCTTCATCCGGTTCGCTGACAACTCCTCTTCCACAGCTCGGAGACGGTCTTCTGATGTATCCATCTCAAGTAGGGAAGGAGGTGTCAGAATCCAATCATCAAAGTTAAATGTTATGAACAAATATATTGTTAGCAATAACATTGAAAAGGTTTCCACATGAGGAAAATGGTGTTCGAAAATGAAAGTTAATCCTACAGAAAAAGCGAAGGGCTTTCGGAACGTTTGCGAAGAAGTGCATGATTCCGAAGAGATAGATATTCCGAAGGGATTCTATCTCATGGATCGGATGAACCGTATGGTTCACGCCGATCTCACCCAATATGATTACATTCTTTCGAAGTATAATCAAATCTAAAGTGATAGGTTTTATAGGACTTACTTCGAAATGAAGTTACTCTTTTTGATTGTTCACGATGAATTGTTAAGTTGAGCAGATCAATCAAGTAGACGTGCAATAATTGAACTAAAGAACATACATGCGAATGTGCTACTTATATACTGGGACGTTCGGAGGCAAAGGCGAATGGGGAGTAGTCCGTTAAGGATCGGAAAAGTAGCTAAAGTACATGTATTCTAGTTAATGACCATAATGAATAGAGAACAAGAATGGGATGAAACTTGAAAGGCCAATAATAGAATCTGGTTTTTTGATTGGGTCCTTGTGATGTTGCTAGGATGATTCAAGGTGTTATGGGTGACGAGGTGTTGGGGGGTTGTAGGTGTGACAAGTCTGCTGATAAAGCGGGTTCCGAAGAGTGGATTCGGAAATGTGATGTTCGGATGGTTCAAATGGTTCGGACGGTTTGGAGGAACAAATCGTAAATCGTGATCATGACAGGAGGGTCCGTTTGGCGTTCGGAGTTGGGTGTTCCGATGATAGAGGAGGGGTAATCAGGTGCAGTGCGTACGGGAGAGGTTGCATCCTCCGAGTCGCTGTCCTCGATTCCGTAGTTACCTATTTTGGTAATTGCACTCTGACCACCGGTCCTTCTCTGGCGACTTTTCTACTGTAAGGGCAACCCTCCTAGCGCCCGTAGGTACCTAGTAGAGGGGAAATCCAAAGATATATATATATGTGTAAGAATATACAGTGAAGGAACTCTCACCTAGTAGAGGGGAAATCCAAAGAGAAAAGTCTAGGGATCCCCGCTACTAGTGAAAAAACTATATACTACTACCTAACGCCCAACCAGGGGCACTCCTACGTGCTGTCAACCCTGCCCGACTTCTATCCCCATAAGGCACTTTGACCCTGACGAAGGTCGGATGTCGGGCCGAAGGTTCGGATCAACTATTCGAGTTCCACCCCGAGGTTGGCTGAGGTCTCGGGTGGTCTGAGGTTTTGGACTAGAGGCCCGAGGCTTCGGACCAAGGTTCCCATGCCTCGGACTTGTGCTTTGCATGTGTAGGGGCCTTGGAGATGGAGGGCCGGGTGAAAATAGGTTGTCCCCTGACAGCATAGGGATGCCCCTGGTTGGGCGTTAGGTAGTTGTATATAGTTGTATCACTGGTAGAGGGGACCCTTAGACTTTTCTCTTTGGATCTCCCCTCTGCTAGGTGAGAGTTTCCCCTTATTGTATTTTTCTACTTATATATCTCTTTGGATCTCCCCTCTGCTAGTATCTGAGAGTGCTAGGAGGGTTGCCCTTACAGGCCAAGGCTCAGCAGTCAAGTCAGATGGGACTTGGCTTCAGCTTATGTGCTGTGCCAGCTCAGCATCCTGTCCCAGTATTTTGGACAAGGCCCAAGGTCACCTGAAGTTCAGGTGTGACCTTAGCGAAGGGAGTGTAGGGATTAGAGAAGACAAATGTATTAGGGGTATCTTAGTTGATATGAGAACTGATTTTTAATGTACAAGAACTAGTGGCTTATATATGGGGGGGTTCAGGGTTCAGGGGATGAATGACCAAGGTCAGGGTCATAAGCTACAGAGAGGGAGATCAAATGTGGGATGGAAATAGATATGAAACAAGTGTGAGATGACCCAGAGCTTTGGGCCTGAGGGTCCAAAGACTTGGGGATCAGGCTTGGCATAGGTTCTGACATTTACCTTCATTCATTATTAGTTTGCAACCCTGACCTTGGTTATTCAGTTCCTGACCCCAATGGACGTTGATGTAGCATATCTAAATGCTAAACTTAAAGATCCAATTTGTATGTGGAAGCTGCCTGATTATCTTCAAGATAAATCAAAACACATCCTTATCCTTAAGAAGTGTTCATATAGCCTTAAGCAGTCGGGAAGGAAATGGTACAAGCCTCTGTGCACTTGTTAGAGTTGATATACAATCAATATTTTAATCCCTAGATCAAAAATATCATGAGGTAAAGAATATAGGCATGAAATAAGAGGCTAGGGGTTGAATATGAAAAACTAATGATCATAAATTGTTCTAAGCAAAAAGGAGAATCAAATCTGAGATTGGACCTTGTTGAGTTAAGATGTGCAGTAATGATTAGTGCATAAACTGAAGTGGGGGAATAAAATAATAGAGAAAGTAGAGAGGGCTTTCCCTTGGGTGTTCCTATGGTAGTATTGAGTCAATTAAGTGGTTTTAAGTCAGGGGGATGGTTCCTGAGGTGTATAGTGATGTTTATAGCTTGTTTTGACCATATATATGCAGGCCCCTTGTCTCAGATGAATATTTTGGTGGGTTGCAGAGGATATCATGCCCCCTGGCTCATAATGATGTTTATGACTTGACTTTACTCATTGTTTGATTGGTTTCTCAACTCAAATTAACAGTAAGGGTGGAATGGACATTGTGTATTATCCAGGACTTGACTCCCCTTGACTTGGAGGACAAATTGGTGTGATTGTTGGTAGGAGTGTGATGAGAAGCACCAAGAAATTATAGAACAAGTGTCAGAGAAAAATATTAAGAAAAATGAATCATAACTCTATTTCTCTAACAGTGTAATGATGTGTTTGATGCTAAGCACAGTGAGGGATTCACCTTCTTGCATTAAAGCCTGAACGCAGCAAGGATTTGCCCTCGTTCTTAGATTTTGCGTCACTTGATCTAAGCGCCCACATGTGACGGTATGACATCAAGAAGTGTGACGAGTGACGAAGTCCCTGCCTCTCAGTTCGATGACTGCGTAATGATAACTACCACTTCTCTTACTTCTCTTCCCGAGCTTATGGCATCAGGAGAAGTAGAGGCTTCTTTTAATGAACCGCAATATCCGACTTCGCAGAGACTAGACCAGAAGTTCACCCTCGACGATGCTTTCTCTGTTCACGAGGATGAAGACTCGGCGTCGTTGGATTTCAACACTGACTCGATATTGAGGGATTTTCAAGCCAGAGATGCTATAGGGGAGGCAAGGGCTAAGTCAGAGGATAATTGGGAGAACACAGCAGCTGACGAGGTTGCTGACGTACAGAATGAACAAAATGCGACATATGATTCGACTGACGCTTCCATATCCAACTTGGAGATCGATACCATCGAGCCACATCATTCTCCTGCGACACCTCCGCAAGCTTCCTCATCTCATCAGTCTATGGAATCAGAGGAGCCTCCTGCCACGCCTCCCGACGACCTTACACCTGCACTAGACATTCAGTTTACCACCATCGCCCTTTCTCCCCGTTCCCACTCCTCACATTCTCATATCCACGAAATTGAACAAGCATATCCCAACGTTATCATAGACGTCTCTGAAACCCATATGACCAATGTCAAGACTCATGGTCTTGAATTATTGCCATCTGTATCTCAGCAGACCTCAAATTCCACTTCAGCTATATCAGAGACACCAGCCGAAGTGGTCGCGTCCTCTTTAGTTCCAGTTGACAACAGCTCTCGTCGTATGAGTCAGTCTGTAAATTTGACTTCAACCAGTTCTCCCCCTTCCATACCACTACATCGACCTCCGCTATCCGCATCACATGGGAAGATTCGATCCAGCGGTCCTTCCACCCTTCAGAAAGTGGTTTCCAAGACGAGACCTCCATATTTACCGCCAAAGCAAAGGGACGAGGACGAGAAACATAGTAAAGAGTGGGAGGAGATGATGGAACGTAGTCGCTTAGCTGGTAAGTGAAACAACGTTATGTCGACTGTTGCTTAGATGGGTTGTATTTTGTATTTGTATTTAGAGCAGCGACGACGTGAAGAACTCGAAGCGCGCCGTCTGGCCCGTGAGTTGTCCGTAGAAGCAAATACCTCTCTTTGGGAACGTATCGTCATGCCGGATTGGAAGAAAGCTATGAGGGATCCCAATTTACGCAAACTCTGGTGGGATGGTATGTTTGTTTTGTAGCTCTCGTCACGGCCGTGTCGTGTTTACAAATACGTTTCATTCTGTCCAGGGGTTCCTACGAAGCTTCGAAGTGCGATATGGGAACGCGCTGTTGGCAATGGACTTGCTTTGAGCAAAGGTATGATATTTTAGGCGTTGATCTCGTTAATTTCCTGACTGTTATTTCATGTTCAGATACATATGCATCAACGCTTTCTCGAGCTAAGAACCTTATCGCATCGAAACGTTTTCCAACCACAGCAATCTCATTGATAGAGTCCGACATCGCAAGCACACTGCCGCAGCTACATATATTTAACCCCGTAACAGGACCGCTATACCAAGACCTACGTAATATACTTTGTGCGTGGGTTGTCAGCCGAGCAGACGAGGGGCTGGGGTATGTAGAAGGAGCTGCTAAAGTAGGTATTATGAAGATGTTGGCATGTTCAACCATGCTTTTTGGATTTGTGGCCTACAATGTCGGAGGACGTTTACCCATTTGCATGCTTTCAGATTGGCGGAATGCTATTACTAAATCTCACAGGTCCCGCACAAGCATTCCTTGTGATGCGCAATCTATTGGAGAGGAGCTGCTTACGTGCGTTTTATGGTGGCCCGTCTGCTCGAGATGACGTACGTGCGCAATGAGTTTGGGCGGAATGGTTCCTAAATGTCATTCCTTTAGGTTGAAGCTTACTACCGGTAGGTCTTACCCTGATTTAAAGAGATGATGCTGACGGGTAGGAGTGTTCGAAGAATATTTGATACCTTACTTGCAGATGGGATGCCAAAAGGTTCTCTTTCTGCAACGTCTGGGCTTGTTTCATTGACTTGACGAAATTCTAGTTTATTTCAACTTCAAGCAGCACCAGATATCACCATCGGAATATCTTCTAGATTGGCTTCTACCACTTTTCTTGGACCATCTCCCTCTGGAAGCTTGTTCTCGGATATGGGACGTGTTCCTCTTAGAAGGGGATGCTTTCTTATTCCGTGCTGCGCTTGCTGTTCTAGCATCCATCGAGTCGCGTCTCTTCTTCCCCGAGCGTAAAGAGCTCATGGAAGTGCTAAAGGGCGAGAGTAGGGCTGCTCTCGAAGTTGCCAAGAGAAGCGCCACGAGTCCTATCCGGAATGAACATGGCATCATATTAGGACCACGGTATGAGATATATCATGCAAATGAGGAAACGGTATGGGAACGCGTAGTGGAGATGGCGGAATGGTGGAAGGAGAGCACTTGGCAGCGGCTTATTGTGCGCGAGTTACCTGACTTGTAGGTTTCACATCCAGTTAGTACTTGATGATGGAGAGCGATCAAGCATAACTATACTTGAATCATAGTAATCGTATCTTATCGATTTTTATTGAAGATGGTAATGACATTGGCGAGGTCATGATCATAACAACATCATATTACAACAGAAGATGCAAAAGAACGTTCAAGGCGACAAAGTTCTACTTGGACAATCCTTCATAAAACGACATCAACCTTCGGACACCTGGGCAGATAGCCAGACGAACCCTCTCGCCCTCGCCGTACAGGCTACGTGCCTTGCCTTCGAACAAGCCTTGCGGCCCAGAATTGTTCGATTCCTTGTCCCGATAGATCTTAGCGAGTCGGTCACGTCTTAAGCTCCATTTCAGTTGATGGATGACTGGCAGTAACGTGTGTGAGATACGCGAAGAGCAGGATTCAACATCTGGCAAAACGACTCGAGCAGTGTGATGGACCTTCAAAGGGTCGGTCGGTCGAGAACCAAGAAGGGAGGATATCGAATGGCAGACGTAGGCACGATCAAGGCGCTGACTAGTCCAATATTGTTTCACAGACTAAAATGGCAGTGTTGGTATGAATGACGGAACAACAAAACGCAAAGCTGTTCACCTGTGGAGAATAGAAGTACAGACCATGTTTCCATCTTCTTTCTATGCCAAGGCCACGCATGACACCTCGCTGTACAAGGTCACCGACCGTAGGTCGCAAGCTGCCACCCTGGGCAAATAGAAAGTGACGGATTCGTGAAGGGGCTACCACGAGAACACGAAGCCTATGCAATGCTTTATCTGATGCGAGATTGCGGAAAAGAGGTGATATAGTTGAGAGCTGAGCCAAGTCAGGTAAATCCAAAAAGGAGACTGTGCTTCTGCAGTGGGTTAGGCGGTAAGATAATTTGAAAATAAAACTGACATATGTAGAGGAGAACCTCAGGTGGCATTGTAAGTAATGTGAGGGTACGATCTGCAAGAGAGACCATCTTCGAAAAGTTATGAAAACTTGTCACTACTACTATGTATATGTTTGATGTGAGGATATGCTGTATCGTGTTGATGGTTACACGAACCTCGAGCTGAGTTTCAACCACAAGACTGACCAATCTCCATAAGTGAACTTTCACTACCAACCACTTGGGGAGAAAAACTACGTAAAATGCTGATCGAAGAGTTTGCCTCAAAGTGGCAAATCTTAAGTATCAACATTCTTGTAATATCATTTCAGTACCAACCTGTTGCCATGTTCAATTGATTACGTGATAAGGAATACATGAGTAGTCATCGATATCCTTGCAAAGCGTGCATAAAGTAATTGTGAACGTATATCAGTCCGCTATGTCTCTAATGCTTGCACGGGAAAAGAAATTTGTACTCAATTTATTGGAGTGAAACAACCTATTCTATTGCAGCTGTTCTCTTGGAGGTGCTACTCATGCAAGATAATTTATGTACATAGGCATAACATACTAATTTGATTACTGACAATTAGAATATATCAGAACTCCAAAAGCTGAGTTCATGTCTCCAACAAACCAATCTGCTGTTTGAAGTCAAATTAGTAGAGCAACTCCATCCATCCTGGCTCAAAAAGCAGAAATTCTCCAATACCTAGTCCCTTGTTTAGACATTGTGACATGCCACTTTGTGAGTCTCCACCCCCACAGGGACATATTGAGGAAGTCCCCAATGTTCTCAAGGACCCACATTACAAACCTCCAGATAACAGAAGCAACAATGACCCAAACCCTGACCCAAAGCACAATATACTGTCAGAAAATGATGGAAATGTTGGAAAGTCCCTCTCTCCAAGATCACTGACCTAGTAGTCCCTGAAAAAAACAACTAAATCCTTGAAAATGCAAATTTGGGAGCCCAATCCATATGATAGCTTAGACCTGAAGATGCTTCAAGGATTCCTCCAGTGTAAACTGAACTTCTGTGCCAAACTGAAGCATTTTTGACTGAGACTCTGTCAGGGTTCTCCTATTTCATTTTCCATGTCCGCTCCAATTATGTAATAAGTGCCCACTAGGACTTAGGGTTTCATCTGGTATGGCACTTTGGAGTCCTCAGCTTGATCTCTGAGGATATCTGCTGTACCAGGTGAGTATCATGTATTTAGTAGTAGCAAAGCTATATACTGAGGATATCCACTGTACCAGCTGGGCATTGTTCTCTATCAGCTCTCTTATCCTTGAGCATCTTTGGTTGTGGCCTCATCATTCAGTGTTGCCCTCACAGAAGCTCAAGCTCATAGGATGACCCCACACTTCACACATACTTCCTTCAAATCACATTATGTCTGATCAACTTCCTGAAGTCTATTGGAACTCACTGGGAGAAAATGGTACCTTTCTGCAAGCACTCTTTGACAACCAACAACAACAGATTCAGCACCTCCTCATACAGAATCAGGGCCTCCAAAACCATACCAGTAACATGGAAGGCACAATAGTTCAGGCTGCTACAGCAGCTGCTTGAGCTGCTGCTGAAAACATCGTTATCCCTGCACCTGTGGCACCAATCACTCCTACTCCTGCCCCTACTGCAATAGCTACCACTACTCCATCTCACTCTATAAAAGCAGCTGAGCTGGAGAAGTTTAGTGGTGATAGGGCAGAAACAGAAGGTTTTATTCATGCAATCAGGATCTCCATTGCTGTACAACCAACAACCTTCCCCGATGAATGAACAAAGATCCTGTATGCCCTCTCTTTCATGACAGGTGGTTCAACTCAAAACTGGGCCCAAAATGAGATGGATGGGATCATTGATGGTACATTTGCAATATCTACTCTAGAGAGGTTTACCTGCCGAATCAATGAAGCCTTTGGAGACCCAGATCTTGCCCAAACAGCCCATAACAAGCTCCATGACCTGAAGATGTCCCCTGGGATGTCTGCAGACAAGTATATTGCTCAGTTCAAGATCCTTGCTGGTAGGACTGCCTTCAATGGACCTGCACTTGAGGATGCCTTCACCTGCGGCCTTCCAACAGCAATCTTAGATAAGATTCATGCTCAACCACAGCTGATCTTAAGGCCTGGAAGGAAGCTGCCTGCCAGATTGATTGCAACCACCATCACCTCATTGAGGTCAAAAAGGCACAGACTTCTCACTCTTCCACTTGCTCCACTCCTGCATGAATCCACAGTATCCCAACAGCCACCAACCCTACTATAGCTACTCCATAGGATGGTGTGCAGCCTATGGATATAGACTCTAGTAAGTACCACATTGAGAATTGCACATGCTACAACTGCTGCACACAAGGCCATATATCCCCAAACTGTCCAGGGTTCCAGAAGTTTCTGGTAGACTTCCAGCCAGGTCAGAGGGACTTGGCTTCAACTTGTGTGTTGTGCTGACTCAGCATTCTGTCCCTGTATTTCAGAAAGCTGAGTGTCCAGAAGGTATGGGTGAGCCATAGTTCATCATGGGGAGTAGAGAACAAGGTGTATTAAGTTGATATCAGAACTGAGGAATATACAAGAGGGTCATGGGTCTATATACTAAGAGTCTCAGGGATCAGGTCTGGGGATAATTAATATAAGTGAAACATGTCTCATAACTATCAAAAAATATTTCTAAAACATAGAAACAAGGGGGTTAAAATGGGATGACAAGGGAAGTGGAAATAAAGGGTAACAAGGTTTTCTGGGTGAGCCTGGAGATCCAGAGATCAGCCAGATACGTGACTGTGACACTCATCCTAATAACTGAATAATAATTGACTCACCACCTCAGTGATACAAAACACTGAGGGGTTTGTGTGTGCCTGTCTGTCAAGGGACAGCCAGTTTTTGGCCAATGCTCTGAAGACTTTTACATCTCTGGGGCAAACCTCCACACACTCCAAACCCAAGTCTGAACCTTCAGGTGATGGTCTGAACCTCTGGGCTGAAAGTCCAAAGTCTCAGGCCACTGGTCTGAATCCTCAGACTGCCTTGGGGATATGTCCCAAAACCTTGGACTAGGGTGTGACCCAAACACCTGGCCCAACATCTGAGCTTTGTCAGGGACAAAGCACCTTATGGGGATAGAAGTTGGGCAGGGTTGACAGTGCAGGATACCCCTGGTTGGGCATTAGGTAGTCATATATAGTTTTCTCACTAGTAGTGGGGACCCTTAGACTTGTCTCTTTGGATTTCCCCTCTATTAGGTAAGAGTTCCCTTCCATTTGTATTTCCTTGCATATATATCTTTGGATTTCCCCTCTACTAGATATATGCAGGTGCTAGGAGGGTTGCTCTTACACTGCCCATGCTACCATATAGCTCAGACTATCCCTGACTGGCAGCTACTAATACCTAAATATAAAGCCTCTGTCTCTATGAGCTTGTTCACAAGCTCATTAGACTATTAGAAAAATATAAGCCATAAATTGAGAGCATTTGAATGAGATTGACTTAAGGAATTTCACATATATCTCCTTCTCCTCATATCCAGCACTTAAGTGCCCACTCAGGCATCTCAGAATGTAGATGTATGCACATACAGACAATTCCACAACAAGAGCATACCTCACCCTCCCTGAATCAAAGATGAGATGACTCATTTTGATAAACCTACAACCCTGGAAAAGCTCTGAGATCTCATAAAATGGATTGACTGGTGTTACTGGGAATGTCACAGTGAGCTCACTTTTGAAATGAACCATTTTTGAAACAGGACAACTGAACTAAGAAATTGGCCAAGCCTGCGTCAAACAACAGCTGAATGGCCTCACAAGGTACTTTGTGTAGGAGCAAAGAGACTGCAAAGTCTGCTATATCCCTGTCAAAGGGGCACAGCCTTTTGGGTAAGCTTGGAAAAGATGGCAAGCTTACTCCACAGGAATGCCAACATCATTTGACTTCAACCTGTGTCTGCTTTGTGGGAACACAGATTACAAGGTCAGTGAATGCTCAAAGGTAGTAGTTAAGGCTTACATAACCAAGGCCTCTAGCAAGTCCTCCAAAACCAAGGCTGAGTGCTTGTGAGGGCTATACTGAATGTCAAGACCAATTACTGGCTAACCTCCAGAAGCCAGAATTAAGTCTAGAAATGACTATGTTGAGTTTGTTAACAGAGTGTTAAGAACTAGGTCAGAACGGAGGCAGAATTAATGTTGGGACTCAAGATAGAGTCAACTGAGGTTTGGGGTCAGGTTGCTGAGAAGGGCCGAGCAAGCAAGTCAAGTGGGACTTGGCTTTAGCTTATGTGCTGTACCAGCTCAGAGTCCTGTCCCATATTTCAGACAAGGCCTGAGGTCACCTGAAGTTTGGGTGTGACCTTAGCGAAGGGGACAAAGGAGCATAAGAATTAGAAGATAAGAGTATATTGGGTATCTTAGTCAATATCAGAATTGATTTTCATGTACATGAACTAGTAGTTTATATACAAATGAGTTCAGGGATCTCAGGGTTGTAAGCTACGCAAAGAAGATCAAATGTGAGATGGAGATAGATATGAAACAAGTTTGAGATGGCCAGAGCTTTGGGTCTGAGGGCCTGGAGGTTTGGGGATCGGGCTTGGCGTGGGTTCTGACAGTGCCCCCTCCTTAAGACTGAGCCCTTGAAGCCTCCAGGATGGGTAGACAGGGTCCTGGGTCATGTGACATGTTTAGGTTGGGTGTGGAGTATAAGAGACATGCAGGATGGGGGAGGTGTTCAGAATTTGGCGCCCATCCACCCCTTCAACAATGTCAACGACTCCCGCTCCCGAGACTACTGCTGAGTGACATGCACAGCTGCTATGTGAGATGGAGGAGCTGGAAGCGCACTGAGGAGGAGGAGCAAGTGAGAGCTGAGGAAGCCCAAAAGAAGGCCGAGGAGGAGGAGCAAGTGAGGGCCAAGGAGGCGGCTAAAGCAAGGGCCAAGGCTGAAGCCAAGGAAGAGGCTGAGAGGCTGGCCCAAGAGGAGTGAGCTGCTGAGGCCAAAGCCAAGGAGGAGGCTGAGAGGGCGACACATGGGCTCCCAACAGCCAAGGCAAAGGGCAAAGGAAAGGCCAAGGGTAAAGGCTGAAAGGCAGCTGAGCCTGAGGCGGGTGGTTCAGAGAGGGTGCAAGTGGTTGGGGGTGGCCAAGGAATTGGTGTCGTGGAATTACCTACACAGGCATATACCCTGCTCCCGAGATATCTTGACGGGCACTTAAGTGCCGGATATGAGGGATAGGGGATATATGCTTGATTACCCAGGTCAATCTTACTCAATCAATTCCAATTCATGATTAACCTTTAGATACTTTTCTTATAAATATGTGGACGAAGTTTTATTAGTTAAATCCCCTTAGGTATTTAGTTAGGTATTAATAGTTGCCAGTCAGAGATGACTGGAAACTATACAGCTGCATGGGCAGCTATGGACGAGCCCCTCAGTGTTTTGTATCACTGAGGTGGTGAGTCCAATTCTCATTTTGTTTGTAGGAGAGTAACTAACTAGCTGGTAGATATCTTTGTCTGCAGGTAGTTACTCAATTATTAGTGTTTTGTATCACTGAGGTGATATCTTTGTCTGCAGCCTTAAAAAATTCCAATTTTTCCTATCTACACTTCTACCCAATAGTATCAACAATTGGGCCCAAGGGCCACCTGAAGGCTTGGGTGGTGTGGAGGAGGGGCCTAGAAGGCCAAGGGGATCATGCCCGTCACGGGGCCGGCTGAGGTTGCAGTGCTGAGAGGGGTTTGGGTCCCAGAAGCAATGCTGGAGCGCATCGTCGATGTCTTGGAGGAGGGCAATTGCCTCCAAAAGCACCAAGCCCTCATAGTGAGGCATACTGGGGGGGTCCTGGAGCACATGCTCCAGGCCTTGAGACAGGGAGTAGAGGCACAGGAGGATGCTGCGATGACCCTTTGACACATCAAAGGGTCTATTGGGGAGATCACTGAGCTCAAGTGGCAAATTCTCAGTGACTTGGACAACTGGGTCTCATAAAGAAGAAGGAAGGGGGTCAAGGATGGAGGCCCAGATTTGGGG
>QMFG01003232.1:2908-13443 GCA_003314545.1 Ramaria sp. MG151
TCAAGCATTCTATTGAACCCATAGTTCATCTCAAAACTGTTAAGTTACAGTTATCTCTCTATCTACAGCTCGCGTCACTGTACGCGAACTTTAAGCGCTTACATTTTGCTTCCGCATCAGTGCATCACCCGCGCTAGAATTTACATCTCGCTTAGATTACACTTTAGGCGCTTAAGAGCCGCCTCAAGCAAATTTGAACAAAACATCAAAAACACTTCAAATAAAATCAAATAAACAAAATAAAAATCTCTATTTCATTTCTTATTATTTTCTACATTCATTCCATGTAAAAAACCCCAACGAGATGTACCAGTACTTTGTTCAATAACTAAGCTGGCTGTAGATTCAAATTATATATGTATATGTGAAAGGAGAGCGAACCGAGGAGAGAGATCAATGAAAAACCAACATCCAAGATTGGGGAGTGCAACAAGACATAAAAAAGTGAGGAGTGAGAGCAAGTTATGGGTGAGGAGTGAGAGCAAGTTATGGGTGAGGAGTGAGAGCAAGTTATGGGTGAGGAGTGAGAGCAAGTTATGGGTGAGGAGTGAGAGCAAGTTATGGGTGAGGAGTGAGAATAGAAGAAGAGAGAGAAAGAGAGAAAAAACAAGCCTAGGGCATAGTCCAAAGAGGTGAAACCAAAAAAAAATTACAGATATGGTAGAACAAAAAAAGAAAACAGGACAAAATATATATATAAAAATCACCATAATACAAGCACACATCCCAAAATCCATTCATGTTTGTAGTTGTAGCAAGCTGGGATCATCGTTACCACTCCCCCTGTACTGGCAGGAGGGCCCACGTGGGCTCCTCTGCACATGCTCCGCCCTGGAGCAAGTTTTGGTGTGAAAATGGTGTCACTCACCTCGGAGTCCCAGATTGCATGGGAGTGCCATGAGATGGGGGGGGGGGGTGGAAACCCAGAGGCAGAAGCAGGCAGACAAGCAGGAGGTGGCAGAAAAAAATCAAAGGCAAACAGGCTGCGGGGGCGGCAGCTCCTGTTCCACCTTGACCTTGAGCTCTTCTGCATCGCCGTTGTTAGCGATGGCATCGAAGAACACCTTGACAGAGGCAGAGCGTGCGTACTTGGACGTTGCCTTGGAGCGGCGCCTCGCCCATTGGACAAGGTATAGGAGGTTGCAGGGTCTTCAGCATTTGTCTAGCTTTGAGTTGAGGATTTTGGAGACCTCATACTTGGATTCACCATCAATTTTGATGGGTGGTGGTGGAGGTTCATTTTAGTTTGGGAAGGTGTTCAGGACTGAAGACCTGCCACCGGGGTGTTGATTTTTATACAGCTCTACCTTTGAGCTACACATGTCAATCAATTTCTTCTTCAGAACAATGCACCCTTTTGCAAACATTCCAAAGGTCATTTGCTTTTACTGTAGGATTTCTATTCCCTTTCAAATATCATTTTATTACTACTAGAAACATCTCTGATTGTTTGAACTATCACACATTTATCTGCAACTCTTATCACTTATAATTCAATTCTGACACTTGGCTTCAACTTTGAAGTTGCACCAACTCAGCATTTCTGTCCCTGTATTTCAGAAATCTGAGTGACCAGAAGACCTGGAAGACCTGGAGCTTGTTGTGGGTAGTTGGGAGGTGAGAGGATAGAGAGAAAGGTGTCACGATCACAATATGGACACCTCATCTATATCATTGTCCCTCCGAACCAATCCTTCCGAATGGATCTTCCGAATTCCAAATCACCCTTGCCTCAATACTTCGCACACATTTGATCCGGTCACCCAGTCCAGTTCAGGAATCACTCCATGAAGTGTTTAGTGAAACAATCAATAACCAGGTCCGATCATAATCTTTTCTGGAAGAGAAGCACCCTGACTATCCCCATCACTATCCCCATCTTTTCCAATGAACTCATTGATTGAGTCATTTCTATTGTGTGAAAGCATGTGATGACATTCCATATCATCATATTCTATGATATGAATGTTCTAAACCCTCAGGATGACCCTCCAAAGGATTTAGGGACGGTTAGTTCTACCCGAAGAGCCATGCAATTCGGAAACATGTTTCAAGAGTTATTGTTGGTCCATTAATCTTTTTCTTCATTCACAATTTTCCTACTTGCCTTGTTCTTTGTTTTCTATGGCCTTTAATTAGTATACATGTACCTGAGCTACTTTCCAACCATCACGGACTCATTCCCATTTGCTCTTCCTTCCAAATGGTTCAGTATATAGCTAGCACATTCGCATGTATATTCCCTAGTTCAATTATCGTATGTCAACTTGATTCTTCTACTCACACTTGCCAACTCATTCCCAACTCACCTTCAACAACAACTTTATATTTTTGGAGTAAGCACTCCAATTCCACTTTTATTAGTTAAATCCACTTCAAGGAATGTAAGATCATTGGCTGTGATCGACATGAACTGCAAAGTTCATTCGATCCACGAGATAGAATCCTTTCGGAACCTCTGTCTCTTTGGAACTATGCATTTCATTCGCAAACGTTCCGAAAGCCACTCGCTTTTACTGTAGGATTTATATTCACTTTCCAAAACCATTCTATTATCATTAGGAATGTTTCCGAACAGATTCACTAACCCAACATTTATCTGTATCTTTTATCACTGATATTTGGATTCTGACAAAAGGTAAGGAGCAGGGTGTATTAAGTTGATATCAGAACTGTGGAGCATACAGGTAAACTACAGGTTTATGTACCAGGGATGTTGGGGATCAGGGTTGGGGAAAACTAAAATAGAATGAAACATGTTCTGTAACTATCAAAGATGTAAAGAAAGATTTCTGTAGCTTAGAGATGGGGAGTAAGAATAGAGCCAGACATAGAGATGGGAATAGTTGTTCAGAATAGTTTCCAGAAGGTTTCAGATATTTCCAGATGTTGGCTGGAAACTGGCCTTGACAGGGCTACATTACATAACTTCTAGTGTAAAATGTCTGGAATAGAGAGTATTAGTTACTCATAATTAGTGTGATAATTTTTTTTACCTTTCTTATAATATAATTGCACTCAGAGATAACTTTGTCCTACCTGTTATGCCCGTGGACTGCCACCAAAAATGAATCCTGGCTACTCTTATTAGAGAGTATCAGTTACTCATCATAATTAGAGTGTGATAATTTTTTCTACCTTTCTTATAATATAAGCACATGTCACATTGGTGGAAGCTCCCAGAAGAGGGTCAAGCTGGGGTTCAGAGCCTTCCAGAGAAGGGTCTGGAGGCATGGGATACTGGGTAAATGGAGGAATACTGTAGAAATTACTGGGGGGGATGGGATCCATAAGTTGTGACAGGACATGACTGTGCGCAGCTATTACTTGCACATGGTGACTTGATAAATTAGAGCATTTATGGAATATACTGAGGCTGATAATTATTGGTAACCAATAGTCTCTAATATGCATTGAACATTTTATATATTCTGTTCCAGAATATCCACTGGTGATTTCTCTTTCTCCAGAATCAACTGAAATATCCATGGGATGAATACAAACATTTATTGTTTCCTACTATAGCCTGGGCAGAATACTTATTGAATCCCATGGATAGTTCAGTTACTTTTGAAGAAAGACAAATTACTGTGGATATTCTGGAACAGAATACTTAAATTGTCCAATGCATATTCCAGACCAGAAGTTAAGTAATGTACCCTAAACATATTCTGGAGAATTTTCCAGATTGTGGAATATAAAATATATACAACCTGCTCTTTTGCCAGGGATTCCCAGAAAATGTTAAATCTCTCGGAACTTCCCAGACACGAGGACATTTCTAATATTTTAGGCATATGCTGACTCTGAATACTCTATGACAACATCAAATACCTGAGGAAAACTCTTTAGCTAGAAAATAGTTGGAATATTCCATTTTTTGAGAATTAACCATTTCAAATGTCCATCTACTTTTATTCCCAGGTAGGGAATAATTCCCTTTTCCCAATGTTTCCATTTTATTATGTGGGATTGCAGGATTAAGCGGGCTGTGTTGTGTTGTGTTGTATTTGTTTACAATCAGTCAGCCTGCCCGTTCCGCAAACTCCTCATTCTTGCCCATATGGCTGTTAACACTCGACGTCCTCACCAACCGCATATCGCTATAGGCACATAGTCAGTATTCTTTGTTCTATTAGATTTTCGCTTAATTGCCTCTGTGCTACTGCAGTGCTTGCATCGGAGGTGCCATCAAAACATTGCTTATTGTCCGGCTGCAGAGGTCCTAACGCTCAAATAACAGAGATTTCTATCCGCTGTGACGAGCCGTTTGAATTCTCCAAATCGATCAAGGTTCTAGTTGACGACGATCCCAAAGAGGTCACTCTTATGGTCACGGAGGGTCAACCTACACGTTGGACACCAGATTCGATCATGTGAGCGATATAGTCACTCATAATTTACAAAGTGTTGTGATCGTAAGCGTGGGGAAACAGAAAAGTCTGGCCAACGTCGTCCTTCGTGGTGAAAGCACGACCTCACCGCACTCTATGCAATCCGACAAAGAGGACAACGCTGATTCCCATAGATGTAGCTGATCTTCTGCACGAATGCTCCAGTCATCCAGGAAAGGAAATAGGTACGTAGCCTGTGTAGGATTTCTGATCATGTGATCATAAATATCATCTATCCGCAACTGATCAGAGCATGTCACAAAACTCGATCATTTCGAAGTCACTCTCAAGGCGTCCCTGGCTTTGTTTTGGCAGGTGTGTGCGGTCGGCTGTCAGTGATGCTTAGCGTTGACATGTTCATTGATCTGCACAGTCCACAGAAGTGGGAGAGACAGATATTAGCCAGAACGCAATGCTGGCCACATTCGTCGACAACTTCTCTCCCGATGACATTACTCTAGCGCTCTCCGCCCTTAAAGATATATTTGGTAGTCTTCCCAGGTACTTGGACGGTGTAGCTGGGATTACCGGTGAACTCGCGAACGTACGTTTAAATTCATTTCATTCGCGCCGCTGGATGTCCATTGTGTCTCTTATAGATTCATCCCATCGCAAAGGCGGTTGTGGTGGCTTTGTCAGTCCCGTATAACGTAAGTGTTGTATAACATTTCCTGGTGACAAATGACTCAACGCACGATAGTTTCTCAAAGCCCAGACCATGTTCTACCGGGATCTGCAAGGACTGAATGACGAAATGCGTAGCTTGGTTTCTGGTCTAGTCGAACTCAAGGGCGTAGTCAAAGTTGACTCGCTCATGACGACGGTGATAGACATCATGAAAGCCATCGTAGAAGCTTCCGATTATATCAGGACTTTCTTGGCAAAGAGGAAGATAGGTACGTGGATGTCGACCATGAGCGCGCGATTTTCTAGACCTGAATGGTTTGACGTTTAGGGAAGGCTATCGCGGCGCAATTTCCTTCGAAGCTTCGACAGTTCAAAGCTACATTTATAAGTCTGAAGGCCAAACTCCAGGATTCAAAATCGACGCAGCTGGTGGTTCGAGTCGAGGACATGAACGGCACGTGATGTCGTCCTCTCTTCCAACGTGTATTGGATTAACTCCCTCTCTTGGGCAGATTCGATCGATTTAGTGAAGCTTCAAGCGCTGTTGAAGCCTGCCGCTCGTGAAGAGACTGCTGCACCATGCATGGAGGGGACGAGGGTAAAGATATTGTCCCAGATCGGGGACTGGATTTCGGATGATGACGCGGAAAACATTCTCTGGCTCAAAGGGAGTCCTGGAGCTGGCAAGTCCGCGATCGCAGCCTCTGTGATTGCAAGTCTAGGCGTTCGACGAGGACCGAGTTTCTTTTTCAAACGCGACAGGGACGATTTGAACAATCCGATGCATCTGTGGCGCAGCATCGCTTATGACTTTGCGCGTGCGCATCGCGTATTCCACAAGACCATCGCTAGCAGTGTCAACGAACATAGGCTGGATCCAGGACGTATCAGCGTCGAAGAGCAGTTCAGGTATTTGATCGAAGAGCCAGCCAAGGAATGTGCAGACATTATTGCAGGTGTCCTGCCTGTGGTTGTGATTGATGCCTTGGACGAATGTCTATCTGACGGTGATCTTTCTGCGCAATGGAGGGCTCTTCTAGGTACTATCAAGAAGTGGTCTAGGCTTTCCAGAGCCTTCAAGCTGGTTGTCACTAGTCGAGACCTGCATGGAATTGGAGAAGCGTTTGCTTCTGTCAGTCGGGTCATGACACTTGAAACAGGAGACCATGTTAGCTTGGAAACCACTGCTGACATTCGTTGCCTTCTTGAACAACGTCTGGCTGGGATCCATGACCAGTATAGAAGTTCATTAACGGCCGGATGGCCAGGAACTCAAAAGATCAATGAACTGGTGACAAGTGCTCAGGGGATGTTTATCTGGGCAAAGGTTTCCATGGACTACTTGGAGGAGGATCCTGAAATGCTGGATGACATCCTGGGAGGTCATGTGGATCATGGAGGAAACCCCATTGACCAGCTCTATCAAAAACTACTTCAGCGCTCTTTCCAAGGCTCTGGAAAAAAGTCCCTTGCAGCTTTCAAGATCACTGCGGGGGTGATTGTATTGGCAAAATCTCCTCTCTCTCTTGGAGACATCTGCCATTTCCTGAAGGGGAGGCTGAAGCCTCCTACGGTTGAATCAGTTATACTGAAGTTGAAGACCATACTTTCTGGGAGCTCTTCGTCACCTCTTCGCCTGTGTCACCAATCTGTGTCTGATTTCCTGCTAGACCCCAGACGATCTGGGAACTTTGCTATTGACACAGTTGGATCCAACGAAATTATGGCACAGGCATGCTTGGATCAAATGAATGATAAGAAGGAAGGGCTGAGGTTTAATATTTGTGGACTGGAGACATCCTATGATCTGAATATGGATATCCCAGACCTGCAAGAGTGCTTAGACAATGCTATAGGATCCAACCTGAGGTATTCATGCAATTTTTGGATGGACCATCTGAAGGATGTGTTAGATGAGGGGATGAAACAGTATTGTTTACGGAAACTAAGGAATTTCTTTTATAACAATCTCCTCTTTTGGCTGGAAGTGAGGAGCCTCCTTGAGAGTCTAAACAATGTACCAAGCATTCTGCGGCAGACGGTAAGATGGATTGGGGTGAGTATTCTGCTAAGCTCAAGTCAGTAAATCTGGAACTAAGTATGTATTGGCAGCATTTGGATGATAGTCTTGTAGCATTTGCAGCAGATGCAAGTCATTTTACAGCAACCTTCTGGGAAGTTATTTCCCAAAGTGTGCCACATATTTATCTCTCAGCCTTACCATTTGCACCAGCTCATTCTGTGGTAGCCAAGCATTACATGTCACACTTGCAGTACAAGTTTGATATCTTGACAGGTCAAGCTAGAAGTTGGCCACCAATAATTGGTGTTATGACTGGTCATTTGGCTGCTGTTAATTCTGCTGCATTTTCTTCAGATGGAAAACTTGTTGCTTCAGGCTCATCAGATAAAACAGTGTGTATCTGGGATGCTGAAACAGGACAGAGAGTTGCTGGTCCATTTGAAGGGCACACTGGCAGGGTTAGCTCTGTGGCATTTTCCCCTGATGGCAGCCAATTAGTATCAGGCTCAGGTGATACAACCATTTATATCTGGGATATTCAAACTGGGCAGAGAGTCTCAGGACCTTTTAAAGGTCACACTGGCTCAGTCAGATCTGTGGCATTCTCCCCCAATGGTAGTCAAGTAGCATCTGGCTCAGGCGATGGAACCATTTGTATCTGGGATGCTGAAACAGGACAAATAATAGTTGGGCCTTTTGTAGCACACAATCACCAGGTTAGCTCTGTGGCATTTTCCCCTGATGGCCGCAAAGTAGTATCAGGCTCAGCTGATAAATCCATCTGTGTCTGGAATATTAAAACAGGACAGAGAGTAGCTTGGGCATATGAGGGGCATACTGATGCCATCACATCCGTAGCATTCTCTTCTGATGGCAAGAGAGTGGTTTCAGGCTCAGCAGACACAACAGTGTGTATCTGGGATGCTAAAACAGGACAGGCAGTAGCTGAACCTTTTGAAGGGCACACTCATTGGGTCACATCTGTGGCATTCTCTCTTGATGGCAGCAAAGTAGTTTCAGGTTCATATGACAAAACAGTCTGTATCTGGGATGCTAAGACAGGACAGATAGTAGTGGGGCCTTTAGAAGGGCATACTGACGGCGTTACGTCTGTGGCATTCTCCCCTGATGGTAACAGAGTAGTCTCAGGCTCACGTGACAAAACCATCTTTATCTGGGAAGCCAAAACAGGACAGACACCAGATGTGGCTCATGAAGGCCATACTGGCCGGGTTACATCTGTTGCTTTCTCCCCTGATGGCAGCCAGGTGGTCTCAGGCTCAGCAGACAAAACAGTCTGTATCTGGGGTACTGAAATAGGACAGATAATAGCTGGGCCTTTTGAAGGGCACACTAATTGGGTCACAGCTGTGGCATTCTCTCCTGATGGCTGCAAAGTAGTTTCAGGCTCAGTAAACCAAACAGTGCGTATCTGGGATGCTGAAACAGGACAGGGAAAAGTTGGGTCTTTCAAAGGGCACACTGGCTTGGTTAAATCTGTGGCATTTTCCCCTGATGGCCGCCTGGTGATCTCATGCTCAACAGACAAAACAATCTGTATCTGGAATGCTGAAACAGGACAGATAATAATGGGGCCTTTTGAAGGGTACACTCACTTTGTTAAATCTGTGGTATTTTCCCCTGATGGCAGTCAAGTAGCATCTGGCTCATCTGATGAAACCATTTGTATCTGGGATATTCAAACTGGGCAGAGAGTCTCAGGACCTTTTAAAGGTCACACTGGCTCAGTCAGATCTGTGGCATTTTCCCCTGATGGCAGTCAAGTAGCATCTGGCTCAGAAGATCAAACCATTTGTATCTGGGATATTAAAACAGGACAGAGAGTAGCTGGGCCATTTGATGGCCACACTGGCTGGGTTGTGTCTGTGGCATTTTCCCCTGATGGCAAAAAAGTGGTCTCAGGTTCACATGATAGAACTGTCCGGGTCTGGGATGCCAAAACAGGACAGGCTGTTGCTAAACCTTTTCAATGGCATACTGACCATGTGCTATCTGTGGCATTCTCCCCTGATGGCAGCCAGATAGTCTCAGGGTCAGCTGACCACTCAGTTCGTATCTGGGATATCCAGATGGGACAAACAGCTGTTAAACTTCTTGATGGCAACATTTATCAGACAACACTCTTGTCTCTGTTGAATCCCAACTTACTATGTGCTGATTTGTCCCTCAGTAAGGGTTGGATCGTTGATCCTAATGGAAAACACCTTTTATGGCTTCCACCATCCAATCGCACTAACCTTTGGCATCCTGGCATTGTCACCATTTCCCGGTTTCCACCAACTAAGATTGACTTCACCAATTTTGTACATGGGAGGACTTGGATGAAGTGCTGGTCAGAATAAAGCCTGGATTTTCTCGGACATGACGGAAGGAACAAATTTGAAGATTTATGAATAGGTCTTGTATTTTGACGGATTCTCAGGATTCCAGCTTCAATATTGATGATCATTGTGTAAATATTTACACTGGATTACCTAGTGACGGTATAATGATGTTTGGCATATTATGTTTGGCAGAAGAGTTGATAGGTTGCACGTAACATTTGAAGTATCTGAAACAAATTATATTTTATAATAATTCACATATCACGAGGGAAGACAGCAAGAAGCAGTTTGAGCTAAGTGCGTAGGTACTAAAACTACAGGGAAAACCATAAGTTGAAAGTGTGATACAAGAATACATGTTTGTGCGCACTTCATCAGCAAAAGCATAATTTAATTCCGCGTCGCGATCTTAGACTAAGTTTTTCTTCATTCATTCCGTGTAAGAAAAACCCCTAACGAGATGTACCAGTACTTTGTTTAATAGCTAAGCTGTCCGTAGATGCAAATTATATATGTATATATGTGAAAAGGAGAGCGAACCGAGGAGAGAGAGATCAATGAAAAACGAAGGTCCGAGAAATTGGGGAGCTGCAGCGAGACATAGAAAAAGCGAGGAGTGAGAGGAAGTTGATGAATCAGAGTGAGAATAGAAAAAAAAAGAATAGAAACAAGAAGCCTAGGGCATAGTCCAAAGAGGCAAAACCAATTTTTTTTACAGATACGGTGAGAACAAAAAAAAGAAAAACCAAGAAAAAAAAAAAAACTACACAAAAATACCATGATACAAGCGCACATCGCAAAATTCATTCCTGTTCGTAGTCGTATAGCAAGTCGGCATCGTGACTACTGCTCCCTCTGTACTGGCAGCGGGGCTCGCTCGCTCGCCTCTGCACATGCTCCAACCTGGGATGCAAGCCTTGGCGTGAAAATGGTGTCACTCCCCCCCGATTCCTGGATGGTATTTGAAAAGGAGGCAGGCAGGCAAGCGGGAGGCTGCAGAAAAAACAATCAAAGGCAAACAGGTGAAGGCGGGGGAATAGGACGCGTAGAAGACGGACGGAGGCGCTTTTTATTAGAGTGGAGACTACTACACCCCGCAGCAACAGCAGCAACGGCGGCGGTGGCGGTGGCGGTGGCAGCAGCAGC
>QMFG01003241.1:0-12072 GCA_003314545.1 Ramaria sp. MG151
CACCCACGCCTCCCCCTATCCTGAAGATCAAAAAATTCCACGGCCATTCATCCCGACATAAACCCTACAAGAAAAAAAAAAGACGGAAAATAAGCTAACTAGTTCACAAAATCCACAAATACGCAACGACCATGCCAAAGGTCCAATCAAATGCACTCTCCAAAGATAACGTAACGTAACACAGAATGCAAATTTCCCTTGTACACCGAGCGACTGGACAGACTCACCGCTTATACACCTTTATATCAGCAGCCAGCACAACCGTACTCGCACTCCCAAAACATTCATACCCCCACTAACTTGTACCCAACTTTCCCCATTATTGTCCGTATGCCATAACGCCGTGTTCCCTCCCGCCCACCGTAGCAACAGCGTACAACGCAAGCGTCGCGCTACCCGTCGTCGTCGTCGTCGTCGTAGCAGGCGCTCCCACGCCTCCGTCACAAACTCCAGCCCCACCCCCGTCGCCCCATAATTCACTGAATGGAGGATCCCCTTACTCTTCGAGACCCACACCTCTCCCGCCCTCGTTGGACTCACCGCAATCCTCACAGCTGTCCCATTCTGTTGATGGTGAATCCTGAGAGAGTGCTGAAGGATGATCACAGACACTGGAGAACAGATGGTGAATGCTCTATCAAAGAGAGGATTCCCACATCTCCAGGGATTAATGGTGTGTTTGCTTATGTAATAAGTACCCATACAACAAGCAATACAAAGGGATTAGGAATTAATCTCAACACACTCAGCACAGCCTTTGGTCAGTCCACATTGTCCTGCATCGCTCATCACATACAGTGTCCCCCTCCCCCAATGCAGTGCACATGTTAACATTCCATTTTCATTCTCTTACATTCCCAGCCCAAATGCTCACATCCCCCTCTCATCACACCCCTGCTATCGTCACATGAAGTCACAGCACCAGTAGGTGACACAGGCTCTGGGAAAAGGGGTCACACTATGTATATATTAGTATAGTAGCACAACTGGCTCCCCTTAGTGTTTGGCTTGACACTAAGGGTGAGCAATCAGTTATCCTACTGACTCCTTTAGCTTTACTGATTAAATCCACTAGTTATCTTTGTTAACTGTCACAGCCACATATCTGGCCGATCTTCAAATCTTCAGATCTCCATATCTCTCTGGAAACCCTGTTTATTTTTACTGTTCTCGTTCCTTGTTATAGCTCCATTATTATCCCCCATTTCTATGTTACGGAAATCTTTCTTGATAGTTTTGAAACATATTTCACTTATATTAGTTATTGTTAAGAACTAGATCAGAATGGAGGCAAAAGTAAGGTTGGGACTCAAGATATAATAAGAAAATAAATTGGAATTTTATCTATTTTATTTTGTATTTGTTTTTGCTTTTAGTTGATTTTATTCAAGTTCTTTGAGGCGAGCTTTAGGCGCTTGATTTGATAATCTAACCGAAAGTCTATAGTGATACAGGGGATGTGCTGATGTGGGAGCAAAGTGTCAGTGCTAAAAGTTTGCGTACACTGACGTGAGCTTGTAATAGAGATAACAGTGTAAACTTAACAAAATTGAGATATCGGTTGAGTCCAATAGATCACTTAAATTGAAAGCAAATGGCTGGTGATGATTTGCTAACAAAGAAGTGGTTGCAGAGATATAGAGCGATTGATTCAGATAACAGGAGACTTTGTGGAGTTTTACTGCCTTAGATTGTGACGAGAATTACAAGCGTATTTAAGTGAAAAGCTACCTAGTGATTGTCCTTTGTGCTACAACAGCCACCAAGGTCCTGACAATCAGGGTCTTTGCTTTGGCACCCATGCCCCTCCCAAACTTCAGCCCTCTGTTTTTCACGGGCTGCCTTCACCCTCACCTTCACATCAGCCTTTGCCTTCACCTCCACATCAGCCTTTGCCTTTGCTTTGGCCTCCACCTTGGCCTTGGCCTCAGCCCTCTCACAGGCTTCCCACTCCACCCTTGCCTTCTCCTGAGTGAGCTTTTCAGCCCGCTCCTGCTCCTCCTTCTCAGCTGCCTCCAGCTCCTCCATTTCGTGCAGGAGGCGTGCATGTCTTTTGGTGGTTGTTTCAGGGGTGGGTGTGGGGGACATTTTTGATTAGCATCTACCCATGCTCAAGCGTGTCTCTTATATCTTGTCTTTGAGCTTGAAGCTCATAGAGAGGGGGTGTCACGATCATGATTTGTCTCTTGCTTCACCTTCCAAACCCTCCGAACAACTTCCTTTCAAATTGTTTATTCGGAATCCGAACCATCAGCAATTTCATCACACATATTTGCCATTCAATATTTCATCACCCTTAAACACCATGATTCACCCTAATGACATCACAATGATCCAACTGATAGATCAGGTCTGATCATTACCCTTTTCTCACAAAAGAAGCATCTGCACTATCCCCATCATTATCCCCATCTATTTCTAGAAACTCAATATCAGGGTCAATTCTATGATTCCAAAGCTTATGGTGACAGGATATACAATTTAATATGTTGATGCATTCATCTCTGACATTCAGGGTCATTGTCTAATGGAATAGCAAAAGGATTCCTCTATCTGAAGCACCATGCGATTTGGAAACAAGTTTCAGGATTTATTTCTAGTTCATTAAATCTTTTTTCTATTCACAATTTTCCTCCAACCCTTGTTCTCTATTTCCTATGGCCTTTAATTAGCATACATGTACCTTAGCTACTTTCTGATCTTCATGGACTCCTCCCCATTTGCTCCTGCTTCCGAACCATCTAGTATATAAGTAGCACATTCACATGTATGCTCCCTAGTTCAATTATTGTACATCTACCTGATTGTTCTGCTTTAACTGGCCAAATCATCATAAACTACCTTGAACAACAACCTCTCCTCAAGTTTACATTTGAGTGAGTACTCTAACTTCACCTATACTAGTTTAAACACACTTCAAAAGAATGTGAGACCCTTGGCTGTGATTGACATGAACTGCGAAGTTCATTTGATCTATGAGATAGAATCCTTTCGGAATATCTATCTCTTTGGAACTATGTATCTTTTCGCAAATGTTCCGAAAGCCATTTGCTTTTACTGTAGGATTTCTATTCACTTTCGAATCCCTCTCTTATTACTAGGAACATTTCCGAACACTACTACTAACATTCCATTCATCTACAACTTTATCCTTGATAATTGAATTCTGACAGGGGGCTCCAAAGGATTGCGGTAGTTTGGCTGGGTGATTTTATGCCCAAGCCTTGGGCAACTTCAGACAAGAGCAGGAGTGAGGGTTTGGAGGGTCAAAGTTTGGGGGTTTGGGAGGGTTCAGAGTGGGTCCTTGAGACCGAGGTTTGGGTGGACAAGGGGAAAGGAAAGGAAAGAGAGGTAGAAGAGGAGACAATGGAGTAGTTAGATGAGTGAATAGTGGAGAAGAAAATGTAATTTTATTTTTTCAGTGTGATTTTGGTTCAGGTTTGGGCCAAGGTAAATAGAAAGGACTTAAGAAAGAAAAAGGAGAACAAGAAAACTGGGATGGGGCTTGGGTTTGGGGGTTTGGGTTTTGAGTAGGGATGTACATAACTTTATTTTATTTTTTCTTTTGTTTAATGAATTTACATAAGAAAAAGACTGTGTGATAAGAGAGAAAATGAGGGTTTGGGTTACAGGTTCCATGGTCTGGGTTTGGCAGGGTAGGCTGAGTGAAACTCAGTGACAATTTTGGATGCATGCCTGAGCTCGGTTGCAAGAATCCATGATGTCTCTTCATCGGTGCCTTCGTAGCCAGCCCATCAGACAAGGTGTAGGAGGTTGCAGGGTCTTTGGCATTTGTCTAACTATGAGTCCAGGATTTTAGAGATCTTGTACTTGGGTTCACTGTCAATTTTGATGGATGGTGGCAGAGGCTTGATTTGGTTCGGGAAGGTGTTTGGGGCCAAGGGTTTGAGCATCAAGATGTGGAAGACAGGGTGAACAGTGTGCATACTATCAGGGAGCTGTAAGGTGTAAGAGTGCGAGCTGGGTCAGCTGAGGATTTTGAAGGGGCTGAGATATTTTTTGGTGAGCTTCTTCAAGGGTTGGGTGGTTTGGAAGAATTGTGCTTTCATGAAGGTGTGGGAACTGATTGTGAGCTCGGGGGCTGGGAGCCTTTGGGTGTTGGCTGAGACCTGGTAGCAAGATTGAGCTAGTTTGATTTGCTCTTTCAGTACCTGGTATAGTTGGTTGAGGTCAATCACAAAATCTTGGGCCTGAGAGGAAGTGAGGTCTCGGTTCAGGTGGACCAATATTTTTGGGTGGTATCTCTTGTTTGCAAAGAATGGTGAGACACCTGTGGTGGCACTCATGGCATTGTTGTAGGCAAATTCAGCGAGTGGGAGTAAGTCTGCCCAATTGTCCTGTTGGTAGTTACTATACACCCAGAGGTATTGTTCTAACGTTTGGTTAGTACATTTGGTCTGACTGTCGCCCTTGGGGTGGTAACCTGAGGTGAAGTGAAGTGCCATATTGTCACGATCACAATTTGGGCACTACATTTACATTAACCTCGTCCCGAACAAATCCTTCCGAAGCATCTCGTCCGAAGTCTGAAGCATTTGATCCGAAATCCGAAGCAACATACCCGCATTACCTTCAATGCTATTCAACAATTCTTTTATCTATCATTTCGACTCAAACACTCCATCTAGTGAAACAACCCTTGTGGAACAATCATTGGTCAGGTCCAATCATATTCTTTTTTTAGAAAAGAAGCACCCTGACTATCCCCATCACTATCCCCATCTTTCACCATGAAATTATAAATTGAGTTGTTCACATTCACTCAAAGCTTGCGATGACTTGTCATATCATCAGGCTTAACGATATGAATGTTCTAGACTCTCATACTTATTCTCCGAAAGATTTGGGCATGGCTCTCCCTACCCGATGAGTCACGCAATTTGGAAACATGTTTCAGGAGTCGTTATGGGTTCGTTGATCTTTTCTCTTCATTCACAATTTTCCTACCACCCTTTTTCCCTGTTTCCTATGACCTTTAATTAGTATACATGTACCTTGACTACTTCCTAACCACCACGGACCCATTCCCATTCGCTCTTTCTTCCGAATGGTTCAGTATATAAGCTAGCACATTCGCATGTACATTCCCTAGTTCAATTATTGTATGTCACCTTGATTCTCTACCCCTACTTGTCAAACTCGCTCCAAACTCAACTTCACCAACAACTGTATATTTTTGAGTAAGCCTTTCAATCCAACTTTTATCAGTTAAATCCACTTCAAGGAATGTAAGATCATTGGCTGTGATCGACATGAACTGCAAAGTTCATTCGATTCACGAGATAGAATCCTTTCGGAACCTCTGTCTCTTCAGAACTATGCACTTCATTCGCAGACGTTCCGAAAGCCATTCGCTTTTACTGTAGGATTTCCATTCTCTTTCCAAAACCATTAGGAATGTTTCCAAACACATTTACTAACCCAACATTCATCCACAACATTTGTTGCTATTATTTGGATTCTGACACATATCTAAGACTTTACCCAATGATTTAAGGAAGTGGGAGACAAACTCTGAACCTCTATCTGAGGTTGCATGTGAGGGTATGCTGTGTTTCAAGAAGACATGTAGGATGAAGAGCTTTGTGAGGTTGGCCAAGGTGACTGTGTTGTGTGTTGGAATGAATATTGCTTGTTTTGTTAGTTGGTTGACTACCACCAGGATTGTGGTGTAGCCAGAGGACCAAGGCAGCTGTTTGATGAAGTCCATGGATATTAAATTCCAAGGTTGTTTGGGGATTGGGAGCTGCTTGAGGAAGCTGTAAGGCTTGTGACATTGGGGTTTGGAGCGTAGACACATGGTGTAGGACTTGCAGAACTCATTGACTGAGGCTCAAAGTCTGGGCCATGTGTATTTGTGCCAAATTGCAGACAGAGTCTTGTTCTGACCAAAGTGTCCCGAGAGTATTAACCAATTCTCCAAAGGGAGAGGAGGTTCTTTATTTTAGACCCCCCCCACATAATCTGCTGTTTGTTCTCATGGCCCATATCCTGTTCCCATGAATACACTTTATATAAACCGTTCCCACGGCATCATTACAAGTTGTTTACTTTTCAATGTCCGACTCTAATGACCATATCCTAGTATACAATCTTAATAACCTTCTGGGAAATCAAGTGTATCCCTGGGGTCTTGTGACCTGAATGTGGATGCTGGGTCTAGGAATGGTTAGCATAAATAAATAGTGTTTTCAATTTGTGGGTGCATTGCAAAATGTCAATCTCTCCACTCTGGATACTTGTTATTTTAAATAGGATTTTTAGTTATCTTTAGTTAGAAGTACAATAGCCGCTGAAAAGTGCTGGCCCTCAACTAAACAATTTAGTATAAGTAGTTCAATTATATACTCAAATAAAACAGTTGGTTTCAGCCCAGCCACTCTATTGAGAGCCCAGTTAAGTTTCAGTGTCTCATTGGCACAGGGTTAACTAGGTCCCTATTATCAGGTTATCAGTTCTCAGTTCTCATTTTGGTTCTCGTTGCGGCCAGCACCCACGCTTGTCCATTTCCGTCCTCTCCCATATCTCATTCATGACTCTTAAAAATACTCGTGTCTCCTGTTGCTTAGTAATCCAATTTTTCACTCAATTCCAATTTTTCACCTTCACCTGTCACTCTTTTCTCTTGATCATCAGTGGATCATATAGGTTGTATATCATTTCACCAAGGCGTCTTGTTACTTTTTGTTATCGGTTCCTGGTTAAATCAAGAGAGCCATTTTAAGCTAAACCCTAACCCTAATTACTTTGGTGCCATAGACTGCATGAAATAATGAAACTCATTTTCCTATGGCTGTTATTCAGCTTAGAAATATATCTTCTTAGCAGAATAATTCCTTCATTTTCTCCCTCACAGGGACTGAGAATACATACCTGAAAGCATGGCTAATGTCACGAAAAAATGAGATAAACTGCTTCTCATTGTCTGTAAGTTAAGCCACAAGCAAAATTTCCTGGCTCTGACTATGAAATGCCCATACCATGTCCTGATAGCGTATACGTTCATGCCCTTTTGGAGCTTTTAAACTACTGGCTGGTTAAGAATGTAGAAGGATCACATGGAAATGAGATAGCAAAGTCCGTTGGAATCCAGAGCATGTTGTTGTTTATCAACCTGTGAGATCCCAGATATCAGTGTCTACATATGGGCTTTACGTTGAATATCTACTTCAAGAGTTGTTTGGATCAAAACGATCAAATGGTCTTGCTCATTTGGTGTTAATCCTGGAACTTGATAGCTTCCAGTTGACTGTGGGATCAGTATTCAATGAGGGGAGCAAAGTGATTTGGATTAAAGATGCATATGCCTTGAGTCTCTTGTTGCAAGAATTTGTCTGCTGACATAGGAGGGTACAGACAATTTTTAGAAACCATCAGCCAAAGCATCATCTAGAGCCGTCTTCAGCTGAACAATAATCCATTTTACAAGCTCCAGCTTCTCTGAGGCTATATCAGCCTGTGCATCAAGCAAAGGAAAATGATTATATACCCTACAGCAAACACTGAAGCAGCATCTGCGGATGGTAGTCGACTAAAGGCCCATTATGTGTAGCCACAAGTTCAAACAAGGAGTTGGGTCTGTTACCATCCACAATCTGGCCAAAATGGAACATTTGGTGACCAGCAGAAACTAGTGATGAACCACCAGATAACCAGATAGAGTCACAGATAGGATATGGTGTCAGACTGAAGCTTAGGGTTCAATACATACTCAAGTGTCAACAAAAAAGACATACTGAGTTATTTCCGCCTGGCCAAATACACCCCAAGCTGGCTCCTGTTCAAAATATGTCATATGCTGCTGGCACAAAAGGACGACACAGTGTGCATAACCAATAGCTAAGATTGATTGAGCATCAGCAGTTGATGTCCAGTCGAGATCATCTATGGGATCAACACTGCTGCAGATATCTTTTCAGTAGCATAAACTGGAGTAACAAGATTCTGTAGCATGGCATACCTGGACACATGACAGTATTTGAGGCCCGAAGAAAATTCGGATTCTTTTGAGTCCCATATTGTGATCTCTTCTCCATCAGGATGTGAGACAACTAAAACAAGATTACGGTCACGCATGAGGAATAAACAATTATTATCTGACATACCCAAGACAGTCTTCTTCGCAGAGCTGCATCTTGCCATGCATATATCTTTTTGACCGGTACGTACAGAGCCAGTGCATAACCATTTTCCCTGTTCACTGCATGGTGGGTCAGTTTCTGGTATCCAAAAAGCCAACTCTCCTCCAGTCGAAATGCTGACAAGCACGTCATGTTGAGTAGGTAGAATATTGGAACCCCAAGCCATCAGGTCAACAGGAAGGATGAACTGGGGGGCAGCTGGTAATGGAAGGGAGGTGTTGGAATAGAGAATGGGTGGGCATGTGGTAGAGAGGCCTGATGGGATATGTATTTGTACAATCAAAGAATCCTCTGTGATGCCGATGAGAAGTGTATGTGACTGGCAAGGAGGTAATGAGAACAAGGAGCAAAGTCTGGGAATAGAAAGAGTATATTGTGTGGCGGTCGTGCGATTTTTAATTGTCAATTGATTTTGCATATCATCAACTGTGGCAGTGGTGTTGCCTGGGTGGCCAGTCAATTGAAACATGATAAGAATTATATTCTAGGCACATACCACCATCCAAGATAGCCACCACACCTTTACTATGCCATCAACTGACCTGCTGCAACCAAATTGTTTCTTGACGGCCCATGACAGCCCATGCCTCACCTCCAGATGGTTGTTTAACAGTGATGCCTCTACCGTCTGGTGTGTGAAAAACTTTTCAATAGATTCTTCCTCACTAACACAGTTTTTGAAACTCTCATGATCATTAATAGCTACACATTCCGATCCCTGCTGCTGGGCATCGAAGAGTGCCAAAGGTTCAAGATCATGCATTGCAAGTGGAGAGCGTGTCGTCAACATCATACGAGGCATATGTGTACAGATCTGTATATGCATCCACACAATCTGTAGAACCCATAGCCCCATTGTACACCATGAATTTCAGAAGGCATGTGTCATGAGTATTGGGAAAAAAACAGGCTTCACTTAAGCCATTTGTTGGGTTCTGCAATGCAGGCTTATTTGTGTATTCTATGTAGAAGGGAGTGAAGATACCATTGTTTGTATTTTTAGTCTCAACTGCGATGGTAGTGACAGGCAAAGAAACTCCACTTAAACAAGGTGAGACATGACCCTGGTTGTTCGTCTGTCACCTTCATTCAAAACTACCACGTTGTATATCCACACATTCTGTCAACTATTGCTCAATCACTCTGTGTGATTATATTTCATTCACAACCAATTTGACTTACTGCAAACTTCCAGATGTCCTTTCATGACATTATTTTCAGTTCTCAGATGCATGTCATGTTGGAGCAATATCTGGTTTTATTGGTCATAATTTGGTGAGCGAGAATAATTGACATATGTTATGAGACTCGTTGCATACATTTGTATTTTGATTCAGATGTGACTGGGTGGGGTTTACTGCATGTCCCCAGATATTGTCCTGTTGAATTCAGGCTGTTTGGTGATCCACAATGGACCATATATGATGCGGATATGATGCAGAACCTGTGAACACATTTGCTTCCTGTTCACAGGTTTGTGGTCATAGATGGGTGACAATGTACTCATGTAACCCAATAAGTCTATTCCAGGATCTAGGATGGTCCTGAAATGATGTGCCACCTGTGAAGTCATTTCAGTGTCATAAGTGGGTGATAATAGTCACACATAACCCATTAAAATTCACCTTTCTGATTCAGTTGCTGAGTGGGATGTTTCATTGACGATGAGTGGGTTAATGATCAGTCCATGGTCAGAGGGAGAGAGACTCACTTGCTTTGAATGCAGGGGAAACAACCCTTTACGGAGGGTGGCAACTCATTAGCATTGATTGCAGGTGAGTATGAGGGTGCACTTGCCAGCATCATGCATGCAAGTACAATAGTGCACTTGCTATTGCAAGAGTGCAAAGGAGGCCAGTGTCAGAATCCGAATAACAGTGATAAAGGTTGTGGATGAATATTTTGTTAGTAAATCTGTTCGGAAATGTTCCTAATGATAATAGAATGGTTTTTGAAAGTGAATAGAAATCCTACAGTAAAAGCAAATGGCTTCCGGAATGTTTGCGAACAGAATGCATAGTTCCGAAGAGATAAAGGTTCCGAAAGGATTCTATCTCATAGATCAAATGAACTTTGCAGTCCATGTCGATCGCAGCCAGTGATCTCACATTCTTTGAAGTGGGTTAAACTGATAAAAGTAGAATTGGAGTGCTTACTCAAATATGAAGTTGTTGTTTAAGGTGAGTTGAAGACGAGTTGGCAAATATGAGCAGAGAAATCAAGTTGACATACAATAATTGAACTAGGGAATATACATGCGAATGTGCTAGCTATATACTCAACCATTCGGAAGGAAGAGCAAATGGGAATGAGTCCATGATGGTCGGAAAATAGCTAAGGTACATGTATACTAATTAAAGGCCATAGGAAACAAAGAACAAGGGTGGTACGAAAATTGTGAATGAAGAAAAAGATTAACGGACCAACAATAACTCTTGAAACATGTTTCCGAATCGCATGGCTCTTTGGGTAGAACTAACCATCCCTAAATCCTTTGGAGGGTGATCCTGAGGGCCTAGAACATTCATATCATAGAGTATGATGATATGGAATGTCATCGCAAGCTTCCACACAATAGAAATGACTCAATCAATGAGTTCATTGGAAAAGATGGGGATAGTGATGGGGATAGTCAGGGTGCTTCTCTTCCAGAAAAGATTATGATCGGACCTGGTCATTGATTGTTTCACTAAACACTTCATGGAGTGATCCCTGAACTGGATTGGGTGACCGGATCAAATGTGTGTGAAGTATTGAGGCAAGGGTGATTCAGGATTTGGAAGATCCATTCGGAAAGATTGATTCAGAAGGACAATGATATAGACAAGGTGTCCATATTGTGATCGTGACAGCCAGGTGATTACACCGGCAGCTGCAGCATAGAGAGCTTGCAATGTGTAAATTAACAATGGCAGACATCCAGGACAAGAACATGGCAGACATGGTGAGTGACTTCACCAAAATGTGAGTCACTGCATTAAATGCTGGTGACACACAAGTTGGACTGCAGTATCACTGTGCTAAACACTTGTAACATCTGAGGAGGGAAAAGGATGCCAATGAGGGGAGCAACGGATCCTAGGATGGGAGTCACTGTGTTGAATGCTGGTAACATGGAATGTAGAACAAGGAAGAGGGAAGTTGCTGCGTAGAATGCTGGTGACAGGTTAAGAAATAGGGAAGTCACTGTGTACAACGCTGGTGACTGACGATGATGGTGGCTGCAAGTAACTTTAGGGGGCAGCGTCGGACTCCAATCCATAGGCATTTTTGGGGCAGAGTCACTGCGTTGAACGCTGGTAACATGGTGTCAGAATTCAAATAATAGCAATAAATGTTGTGGATAGATGTTGGATTAGTAAAAGTGTTCGGAAACATCCCTAATAGTAGTAGAGTGGTTTTGGAAAGCAAATGGAAATCCTACAGTAAAAGCGAATGACTTTTGGAACGTCTGCGAATGAATTGCATAGTTCCGAAGAGATAGAGGTTCCGAAAGGATTCTATCTCGTGAATCGAATGAACTTAGCAGTTCATGTCGATCACAGCCAATAGTCTTACATTCCTTGAAGTGGATTTAACTAACAAAAGTGGAATTGAAGGGCTTACTCAAAATATACAGTTGTTGGTAAAGTTGAGTTTGAGAGCGAGTTTGGCAAGTGTGAGTAGAAAATCAAGTTGACATACGATAATTGAACTAAAGAACATACATGCGAATGTGCTACTTATATACTGGGATGTTCAGAGGCAAAGGCGAATGGGGAGTAGTCCGTGAAGGATCGGAAAAGTAGTTAAAGTACATGTATGCTAGTTAATGACCATAATGAATAGAGAACAAGAGTGGGATGAAGATTGTGAATGGGAGAAGGGTTTAATGAACTAGAAACAAACCCTGAAACCTGTTTCCGAACTG